>CAJYDF010000012.1:0-12019 GCA_913698145.1 Sericostoma sp. HW-2014 | reverse complement strand
AATATACTGAAAAAGAACCAAACATAAAAGAAAAAGAGATATACCCAAAGCTTTCAGACTTTCTTTTACAAGAGTTGGGTGTTCATAGCAAAATTATTAATGACAAATGTTCTTCAAACTATAAAGGTACTAACGGTAATAAATGGTTACATCCTGATCTAGTAGGAATGGAGGATCTTACTAAAGATTGGGCATTAGCAATCAAGGATTGTGTGCAACAATTTGCCGATAAAAAAGCTAAGCTTTGGTCTTTTGAGGTAAAGGTCGTAATTGATAGTACTAATGTGCGACAATCTTTTTTTCAAGCCCTATCAAATTCCTCATGGGCTAATTATGGATATTTAGTAGCTTCTTCTTTAGTAGAAGGCAAGGGCGGAAGTACTTTACGGGAGCTAGAAATTCTTGCTGCTAGACATGGTATAGGATTTATTTTATTAAATATAAAAGATCAAGTTGAGAAAGGTCGAATACTAATCCCTGCAAAAGAAAGGTTAGAAATTGATTGGGATATGGCTAATAGATTAGTTAAAGAGAATAAGGGATTTGAATCTTTTATAGGAGAGGTTAGAGATTTTTGTATGACAGGGAAAACTAGACTCTCCTAATCGAAAAACAATAATTAGTACTTTGTGTGTTTTTAAACCTTAAGCCGAAGAGCTGTAATTATAGTGTCCTACAATTTTTATTCTATAAGTATACTCGAATGGTTTGGAGAATTGGTTCCTGCAAATACTTGCGGGGTCTTCATGTACTCGCATAGCTCATGTACACTGCCGTAGGTTCGCCCCTCATTTTCAAATCCAATTCTCCAAATCATTTGAGTATAAAACTCTCATGCTATATTAAGACCGTGATATTGTTACAACCAAAAATTTATTATTTTAACTTTTCTATACTATTTTTCATTGCTATCATTAGTCAAATCATCAACTATTATATAATAAGTATATTAAACAGCAAATAAAAGTAACATGGGAAATATACACTATAGGAAGTCAACAATAACATTAAGTCAGTTATGAGTGAACTTGTTCAAGAAAATACCAGGATTATTCCTGATCGGCAGACTAGCCTTACCAGAGAACAAAAAGAAGTTGTGGGGCTGCTTTCAATAGGAACATTTTTAGAATATTTTGATTTGATGCTTTATGTGCATTTAGCAGTATTATTAAACGAGTTGTTTTTCCCTAAATATGAGCCTTTTGCCGCATCTATGTTAACGGCTTTTGTATTTTGTTCTACTTTTATTTTTCGTCCAATTGGTGCATTAATTTTTGGCTATATTGGAGATAGAGCAGGGAGGAAAGCAACGGTTATTATTACTACCATTATGATGGCAATTTCATGCGTCATAATGGCAAATGTTCCAACTTATGCTCAAATTGGTATTACCGCTTCTATAATAATTACGGTCTGTCGTATACTACAAGGTATGTCATCAGTAGGCGAAATAGTAGGAGCAGAACTTTATTTAACAGAAACTATAAAACCTCCTATACAATATCCAACAGTAGCTTTTGTTGCCGTTGCTTCTGTTATCGGAACAACAGCTGCACTCGGAATCGCTTCTCTCGTTACATCATATGGCTTGAATTGGCGTCTTGCTTTTTGGATAGGAGCAATAATTGCTTTAGTTGGTGGGGTTTCCAGAACGACTCTCAGAGAAACACCTGATTTTGTTGATGCAAAACTTAGACTAAAAAAGAAATGTGAGAAAGCTAATATTGATATCAAGGAACTTGCTAATGCTCCCATTGTTAATAAAAAAGTTAATAAAAAATTAGTGTTATACTTATTTATAGTAAATTGCGTTTGGCCAGTATGTTTTTATTTCGCTTATGTACATTGTGGTAGTCTTCTAAAAAGTTCTTTTGGTTATAGTGCAGAACAAATAATACATCAAAATTTTATTGTCTCAATAATACAGTTAGTTGGTATGTCATTTATAAGCTATTTAAGTTACAGGATATATCCACTGAAAATTTTAAAAGTGAAGTTAGTGATATTCTCTATTTTTATTGTATGTTCTCCTTATATTTTAAATAACATAACTGAACCATTTTTTCTATTCTTACTTCAAGCCTTTCTTGTGCTATTTGATTTTGGTCGCGTACCAGCTGTTCCAATATTTTTCAAATATTTCCCAGTTTTTAAACGTTATACTTATAATAGTATGATATATGCTGTATCACGGGCTTTGATGTATGTTATTACTTCTTTTGGAATTTTATTTTTAACAAAATATTTTGGTCATTGGGGGTTGTTAATTATTATGATTCCAATAAGTGTAGGATTTGCTTTTGGTTTACGTCATTTTCAAAAATTAGAGAAGGAAGCTGGTATTTATGTTGAATAATTGTTGTAGGTTCTAACGGAGATTCAGTACCTAACAAATGTTTGTAACATAAATTAGTTAATGTATTTTCTAGCTGTTTTGTTCCACAATACATACTAATGCTTATAAAATTTTTAAAAGTCTCTTCTACAATTTTCTTAATCTTCTCAGGCGATTTTATACCAATAGTTTGCATATTAGCTATATATTCATGATTGATAACCATCAGCTTTTATTGTTGCCTGAGCTGCGGCAATCCTTGCTATAGGGATGCGGTATGGTGAACATGATACATAATGCAAACCAACTCTATGAAAGAACTCTATAGAATGAGGATTACCAGCATGCTCTCCGCATACGCCAAGTTTTAATGTAGGGTTGCTCTTTAAACCACGTTTTATAGCAATTTTTATTAACTCCCCTACCCCTTCCTCATCTAATTTACTAAAAGGATCAAATGCAAAGATTTTTTTCTCCAAATAATCTGGGAAAAATGAGGCTACATCATCTCGAGAAATACCGTAAGTTGTTTGGGTCAAATCATTAGTACCAAAACTAAAATAATCTAGCTCTTCAGCAATCTCTCCAGCTTTTAAAGCCGCTCTTGGTAGCTCAATCATCGTACCAAGAGTAAAATCAAACTTGCATTTGTTAATATCTTCCATGTTAGTAATAACATCTTGTATGTGTATTTTTAAGATTTTCAGTTCATTAACATCACTAATTAAAGGAATCATTAACTCCAGAATAGTATTGATATTTTCTTCAACTTGTAACTCTCTGATAGCAGTAAAAATTGCCCTTATTTGCATTTGATAAATCTCAGGATAAGAAATACCGAGGCGACATCCTCTATGTCCAAGCATAGGGTTTACTTCATATAATGCATGCAAACGTTGCTCCACAACAGCTAACGGTAGATTCATCACCTTTGCTAAGTTTCTTTTATCATCCTCTGTTGTTGGTAAAAATTCATGTAGAGGCGGGTCAAGCAATCTGATATTTATCGGTTTACCCTGTATAATTTTAAATAATGCCTTAAAATCTTGAATTTGTAAGGGCAATAATTTACTAATCGCATGTTTCCTTCTCTCTAGATCAGGAGCAATGATCATTTCTCGTACTAATGGTATTTTATCATGGTCAAAAAACATATGTTCTGTTCTGCATAAGCCAATTCCGCTTGCCCCAAATTTTAGGGAAACACCTGCATCTAAAATAGTTTCGGCATTGGCTCTAACTTTTAAAGTAGCAAATTCATCTGCCCAATCCAAAATTGTTTGAAATTCCTTAGTAAAAGTAGGCTGAGTCAATGGCACCTCCCCTAAGAAAATTTTCCCCGTTCCGCCATCTATAGTTATTAAGTCACCATAGTTGATGATAGTATTACCTATTTTAAATATCTGTTTTTTCTCATCTATTACCAAATCATTTGCCCCGCAAACACATGGTTTTCCTAACCCTCTAGCAACTACCGCAGCATGAGAGGTCATCCCACCTCTGGCTGTCAGAATACCGGCTGAAACATACATACCGTTTATATCTTCAGGGCTAGTATCATGACGTACCAAAATCACTTTATGGTGATGCGACATTTTCTCAGCATCATAAGGAGAAAAAACTACTATACCAGTAGCAGCCCCTGGAGAAGCTGGTAGCCCTTTAGAGATATGGTCTAGAGTATTGCTATAATCAATAGCCGTATGTAAAAGCTGAGTTAGCGATTCCGGCTCTATACGCATTATTGCTTGTTGTTTAGAAATCAGCCCTTCTTGCACCATATCCGTAGCAATTTTAATGCTGGCTAAAGCTGTTCTTTTGGCAGTACGTGTTTGCAAAATATACAAAACTCCGTTTTGTACGGTGAATTCAATATCTTGTACGTCCAAGTAATGTAACTCTAACTTCTTACAAATCTCTTGTAATTGTTCAAATATTTGTGGCATAACTATTTGCATTGAACAATCTACATCATGCTCGTTGGTAATAGGGCTTGGGGTTCTTGTCCCTGATACCACATCCTCACCTTGAGCATTTATTAAATATTCACCAAAAAGCTTATTTTCACCGGTTGCAGGACAACGCGAGAATACTACGCCTGTAGCAGAATTACTTCCTTGATTACCAAAAACCATTGACTGGACATTAATCGCCGTACCCCAGTTATTGGGTATATTATGTAACTTTCTATAAGTTACCGCCCTATCCCCTGCCCAGGATTTTAATACGGCTTTTATTGATTGTTCTAATTGTTTATATGGGTCAAAAAGTGATTCTTTACCATGAGATTCTTCCCCATGATTAAAAATTATTTTTTTAAACTCTTCAACTATTATTCTTAAAAAATCTCCTGTAATTTCTTTATCTTGATAGATATTACATTTAACCTTATGCATCTCAAATGCATTTTTAAATAAACCATTTGAAATTGATAGCACCATTGATCCATACATTTCTAAGAATCGTCGATAGCTATCAAGAGCAAAAATCTCATTTCCAGTAATATTTGATAGTGCATCGCAAACTTGATCATTATACCCAAGATTAAGTATAGTATCCATCATACCAGGCATCGAAGCTCTTGAACCTGAGCGAACGGATAATAATAATGGATTATTATGATCACCAAAAATTTTGCCAGTAGAATTTTCTAAATTTTTAATAGCTATCACTAAATCATTATTAAAATTCTCAGGCAAACTGTAATTATTTTTATAGAAATAATTACAGAGTTCTGTAGTAATAGTAAAACCATCAGGAATAGGTAAATTTAAGTTAGACATCTCGGCAAGACCAGCTCCTTTACTGCCAAGCACGTCTTTCATTTGAGCATTACCATCCCCACCTTTAGTACCAAAATAATATATCCATTTGTTCATAAATACCAAAACAATTTACTTTTTATGTCACCCCTGCGTAAGCAGGGGTCTTAGATTCCCGCCTACGCGGGAATGACAAGGGGTCAGTGTCACCCCACAACTGTTGCAAGTTAGAAGAGGAAGCGGTTTTAGACCGGATAGTTTAAAGTCGTATGTGATCAACGTCATTGCAAGAAGGTGTAGCCAACGAATCAATCGACAAGTTAGTATAGACTTAGATTGCCGCATCACTGCAAAGCGACTCCTCGCTAATAGACACTTGGCGAACAGATTCTTATTCATCATTTTCAAATCCCATTCTTTAAATCATTTGAGCAGACAGGTCTATTTAATAACCTTTGGGATAGCAACTGTACGAGTATGCCATAAAGTATATATACCCTTAGCTATATTCTCGCTAGCAGAATAATACTTAGCTCGTGTATTATTAGGTAAATGAAGATGCATATTCTCATCAATAATTGATACTCTTCCTTCATTAAACTCGTTTTTTATGTATCTTTTATGGGTTTCATTCATTGTAGAGTTATAATACACTGTAACAGTTTTAGCAGGTAACATATCTACGGTTTCTGAGACCATAGAAGTAGACTCACCTGGTACTATAATCAAGCTATGCTTGTTGTATAAAACAGCTCCAAGAACAGCCTTATACATACTTGGTTGCCCTTTCTTGAAGTCAAATAATTTAAATGGCACACGATTTTTTTGTAGAATTTCTTGGAAACTTGACGTTACCACATCCATTATACTATCTTTTTCATGTACACTAAGTTCTTTATTATGTTGACAATCATATTTTCCTGTACGTGATCCATTAGATACTAATACAAAATAATTGTTTTTTAGTGCAAGATTACTAACATATTCAGCTAACTTCTTTGCTTCTTTACCTGTATAACAATGATATGTACCATTTTCTGGTACATCCCCTGCTAAAATCACTGCTAAAAATTTATCAGAGGGCTTATCGAAGGAAGAGAGCATAGATTTAAATGCAGCATATTCTGATTCAATATCAGATGGTTGCATATTGTGTGCTACCCCATTAGTAGTAAGGAGTATAGTGTTCACACCAGTAAGCTTAGTATTTTGCTTGTCTAATGCATGGCTAGGTAAGGCTATTATGTCTGCACCAAAGAAATCATCACGTTTTTCTTGGACAAGTTGCTTGTGTGATAAAGTGCCATTATCTAATAGTTGGTGAGAAAGATGTACTGCGATAATCTTCTTTGCCAGTTCAGGATATGACTTTAATTTAGTTATTAATTCTATGCCGTAATAACCAACTGAAACTATAATGGTAAGATTTTTGTTATTGCTAATTTGATCCTTAACGGTTTCTAATTGCGATTTATCGTACTCCTCAACATTTAGGGTAATAGACCTACTTTTAAAGTACTTCTCACTTTCTCTTGCTACTCCTAGTAATTGACTACGATCCCCAACAAAAGCTTTGTCACTTATGATATACAAATTAGCTTTCTTTGTTTCAGCTGCGTGGGTGTGGAGCATAAAAGATGATATTATTAAACCTATAAAAAAAATGTAGCAAGAATATGTTCTAATAATCATAATATCTCAAATATTAACCTTAGATTTGCTTAAGAAAAGTGTCATTCCTGCGTAGGTGCTTAAACGTCATTGCGAGGAGTGTGTAAACACGACGAAGCAATCCAGATTTATCTAATGTTTGGATTGCCACGACCACTATGTGGTCTAGCAATGACGTACGTTGAGAGATAAAAACAGTCATTGCGAGGAGGCGTAGCTAACGAAGCAATCCAAGAACATTAAGCTCGCTTAACCTTCCATCATTTGCTTACGAGCAACTTTTCTCTTCCTTCTTTCTGTTTCTTGATCCTTACGGACGCGTTTTACTGAAGGAGGTTCATAGAAACGAGACATTTTCATTGAACGAAAAACAAGCTCTCTTTGCATTTTTCTTTTCAAATTTTTAATTGCTTGCTCACCATTCCCAGCATGAACATTTACTAGTATCACTTTTAATTACCTCCTTTTCGTGCAAATTAGATTGTTGAATGATATGAACATTATCTATATACTAAATGAATATGTCAATATTAAAAGATGCATTTATGACTATTGAAGAGAAATATCATAGTTTAAAAGTACAATTTGTACAGACTTTAGCAAAACTGCTAGTTTTTAACGAGTGGAATGATAAATTATTAGCAGATACGGAAACAGAATGTGGTTTTGTTAAAGGATATTGCCATATAATTTTTCCTGAGGGGATAAGGGAAATAGTTGATTTTTTTGAAAGCTGGCAAGACCAGAAAATGCTGGAGTTATTATCTCAGCAGGAAACTCCGATTAAAATAAGGGATAGAATTGATTTAGCCTTAAAAATTAGAATAAAAGATGGTATAGCTAATCCTACTAACATTACACCTAATTCACAAACGTCATTGCGAGGAGATACTTTAGTAGCGACGAAGCAATCCAGAAAAGTGATTGAAAATGGATTGCTTCGTCGGCTTATGCCTCCTCGCAATGACACCAATTGGTCACAAATAGATGCTAATCAGGTTAGCTATATAGCTAAACTTGTACATTTGAGGAATCGTAGTTATTTTGCCGTACCATCAAACAGCATATTTGCAACAAAAACAGCCTTTCGTACTTGTGACTTAATTTGGCGTTATGCAGGCGATAAGTCTATAGATTATAATTATTATACTAAGAGAGGTCTGTTACTCAGTGTTTATATAACTTCAATACTCTATTACATTCAAGATGAGTCAGAAGATAATATAGATACTGATAAATATATTACTAAATCTTTATCCAATATCATAACTATATCCTCTAAATGTAAGAATATGTTAAAGCTACCAAACCCTGTCGATATACCAATTATTCGACTATTTTTATAATATACTTTCTATAATCGAGACTATAATGACTAAAAAACACTACCCAGATATTCAATCTAATGTTGATTTTCCAACAATTGAGAGAAAGATTTTAGCTTATTGGCAAAAGCATAATATTTTTCAAAGAACTATAGATGCTAGACCATCAGTAAAAAATGATAAGAATAACGAATTTATATTTTATGATGGCCCCCCTTTTGCCAATGGGCTCCCACATTATGGACATTTGCTAACTGGGTTCATCAAGGATGTTTATGCACGTTATCAAACCAGTAGAGGCAAAAGAGTTGAGCGACGCTTTGGTTGGGATTGTCATGGACTACCTGCCGAGATGCAAGCAGAAAAGGAGTTGGGTATTTCTGGTAGAACTGCCATTATCAATTTTGGTATTGATAAATTTAACGAGCATTGTCAATCATCGGTGATGAAATATGCTGATCAGTGGCAGAAATATGTTAATAGGCAAGCAAGATGGGTGGATTTTGACAATTCCTATAAAACTATGGATAAAGCCTTTATGGAATCTGTTTTATGGGCTTTTAAAGAATTATACAATAAAGGGCTTCTTTATGAATCAATGAGGGTAATGCCTTATTCTTGGGCATGTGAAACACCTTTATCCAATTTTGAAACTAGGCTAGACAACTCATATAGAGAGAGAACTGATAAGGCGGTTACGGTAAGTTTTGTACTTAATGAGAAATTGCCAGGTTCTGTGCAGTATAATGAGTATAGAATGCTGGCATGGACTACGACGCCATGGACTTTGCCGGCTAATTTGGCATTAGCCATTGGAGCAAATATTGAATATGCTTTAGTGCCAAATGGTCAGGTTTGTTATATTTTGGCAAAATTTGCTTTAGAAAAATATCACAAAGAATTAGGGCTTAGTGCTGACACAAATTATGATATAATTGAAGGTAAGTGCTTATTAAACATGAATCTTACTTACCAACCATTATTCGATTATTTTTCCAATCATCCAGGTAGTTTCAAAGTACTTTCTGGAGATTTTGTCGTCGAAGGAGACGGTACCGGTATCGTACATATGGCTCCCGGTTTTGGTGAGGAAGATCAAATTCTTTGTCAATCGCAAGGAATAGAACTCGTTTGTCCTGTAGATAATGCTGGGAAATTTACCAAAGAAATTTATGATTTTGTCGGTTTGCAAATATTTGATGCTAATGATCAAATTATTATTAAGCTAAAAAATCAGGGAAATTGGTTTAAAACTGAGCAATATATTCATAATTATCCGCATTGCTGGCGTACTGATACCCCTCTTATATACAAAGCAGTTCCTTCTTGGTATGTGAAAGTTACCGAATTTAAAGACAGAATGGTTGAATTAAATCAGCAAATTAACTGGATACCCTTGCATATTAATAATCTATTTGGAAAATGGTTAGAAAATGCTAGAGATTGGTCAATTAGCCGTAATAGATTTTGGGGGACGCCTCTCCTAGTCTGGAAGTCGGATGATCCGGCTTATCCTAGAATTGATGTGTATGGTTCAATAGAAGAGCTAGAGAAAGATTTTGGGGTAACAATAGTTGATTTGCATCGACCTTTTATTGATCAGCTAACTAGAAAAAATCCAGACGATCCAACCGGTAAGTCAATGATGCGTCGAATAGAAGATGTATTTGATTGTTGGTTTGAAAGCGGCTCTATGCCTTATGGACAAGTACATTATCCATTTAAAAATAAAGATTGGTTTGAAAAGAATTTTCCTGCTGATTTTATAGTGGAATATTCAGCACAAACACGTGGTTGGTTCTATACTTTAATGGTATTGTCAACTGCCTTATTTGACCAACCACCTTTTTTAAATTGTATTTGCCATGGAGTTATATTAGATAGTACCGGACAAAAATTATCAAAGCGTCTTAATAATTATGCTGATCCATTAGAATTATTTGATAAATATGGTTCTGATGCTCTAAGAGTCACTATGCTTTCTACAAACATAGTTAAAGGTCAGGAATTATTGATCGATAAAGACGGAAAAATGGTTTTTGAGAGCTTACGTTTATTTATTAAGCCTATTTGGAATGCCTACCATTTCTTTACTATGTATGCTAATGCTGACCAAATCAAAGCTGAACTAGACTTTAATTCTCAAAATGTGCTAGATCGTTATATTTTATCAAAACTAAAAATATCAGTACAAAAAATTCAGCATGGGTTAGATAATTTTGACAGTCAAATAGCCTATAGTAACATTGCCGATTTTTTTGAAGTATTAAATAATTGGTATATTAGAAGAAGTAGAAATCGTTTTTGGAAAAGTGAGAAAGATCAAGATAAGAAAAATGCTTATAATACCTTATATAGTTGTATTAAAATAATGTCGTCCGCTCAATCTAGTTTATTGCCATTAATTTCTGAGGAGATTTATTTGGGACTCACCGGGATAGAACCGAAAGGTGAGAGTAGACTTCCTGCAAAAGAGTTTTGTGGGAAGTCTAGTGTTCATTTGACAGATTTTCCTACACTAGATAAGATAGAAGTGGATGATGATTTGGTTAGCACCATGGATCAAATATTAGATATTTGTAGTAATGCTTTATTCATTAGAAGTAGCGAGAATATTCGGACTAGACAACCATTGAGCAGCTTAACAATCATTAGCAGCAATAATGAGCTATTAATAAAATTTGAAGAATTGATTAAAGATGAAATCAATGTTAAAAAGGTAATTTATAAAGATGATGTAGAAAATTATGCCGATCATAAATTATCGATTAACTTTCCTAATTTAGGTAAGCGTCTACCTCATAAAGTCAAAGATATCATAGTAGCTTCTAAAAAGAATCAGTGGCAACTTACTCCTGAGCATCTAATAATAGCCGGAGAGAAGCTGAATAATGATGAATTCTCTCTAGCCTTACAACCTAAAAATGCTAAAGGTACAAAATCTTTAGCTAATAATCAGGGGCTAATATTGCTAGATTTGGAAATAACACAGGAATTATACGAAGAAGGTATAGCGAGAGATTTAATACGCTTTATTCAACAAGCGAGAAAAGATGCCAATTTTGCTATAAATGACAGAATTTTCCTAGAGATTATTGGTAAGCCAGATTTTATGCTAATAGTCCAGCAACATAGTAAATTCATTCTCGAACAAACCTTAAGTGAATTTGCTAGCAATTTTACGCCAGACTATATGACCGATATTGAATTAGATTCAAATACGATAAGCATAAGAGTGTCTAAGCAGTTTTAGATTGCTTTTCTGTTATAGTCAACTGACATTTTTACAGTAGTTTTGTCTGACAAATGTGCTAATAATTTTACCCCGCAACTGTCGAAAGTTAGAAGAGGATTTAGGTTCTAGGTAAGACACTTTAAAAGTATAGTCAATTGATGAAAAGTTGGTGACGTCGTCACTCGTCGCTCGCCTATTACTTATAGGCGTCGCTCCATCGTTCTTAGTGCCAAATTCCCCTGAATTGACTATAGTATATGGTCAACATCATTGCGAGTAAGACCGTAGGTAGACTAGGTAATCCACAAAAGTAACCAAAAATCTCTTCGTCGACTCACGTCTCCTCACAATGACACCGGTTATTTTTTGCAACTTTTAAACTGCCATGATGACCTTTAAAACCTTTTCCTTTTCTAACTTTCAACAGTTGTGGAGGCTTATCCCCGACAGTCTCCTAGCCTTAACGAATTGATAAGGGCGGAGATTAAGATTATAAACCAATATCAACTTTTATAGTTTCTATTTTTTCAAGTTCTCTTTTTATATTAGTCTTTATTTCTTCGATTTTACGATATTTTTTTGCTATCTCCTGTTGTTTTGGTAAATCAAATTCACCTGCTGTAGTAATTGGAATTTTGACTTCAATATTTCTTGTTCTTTCTATGGTTGGCTTATATTCCCAATTAAAGTT
>CAJYDF010000011.1:0-19816 GCA_913698145.1 Sericostoma sp. HW-2014 | reverse complement strand
TGATTTTAAAAAATCAGTAGCTAATCTATTAACTTCTACAATAGAAGTCTTGCTATCCTCAGAAGCTAGGGAATATAAATAACGATAAAACTGTAAATAGCGTATCAGCCTATTAGTACTATCCTGAATCAGTTTAATAGCCTTTTTTTTATAAGCTATAGTTTTTATTAAGCCAATACTATTATCTATAGCACCTATTGTTCCTGCAAAATCGTGACATATTTTTTCATTTAAAGCTTGGCTCAGCCTTATTAAACTTGGGCTTATTGAATTTAACATAAACTATATTTTTAATAAACTCTTTTAGCTGGCGGAATTGCCGCTACTTCATCTGTTAAAGTTGTAAGAGTTACCGGTTTATAATCTAGTTTGACATTACCTTGTTCGTCAATCCAAGCAAGTGTATGTTTCATCCACTCCTCATCGTTACGTTCTAAATAATCTTCTCTAGAATGTGCTCCTCTGCTTTCCTTTCTATTGGCAGCAGAATGCATAGTAATTACTGCTTGGTCTAATAAATTAGCTAATTCTAGTGCTTCCACTAAATCACTATTCCATATTAACGATTTATCATTGATCTGAATATCAGCATATTCCTTTCGTGCCTGATCAATCAGCTCTATCCCTTGATCTAGAACTTCTTGAGTTCTGAATACTGCTGCGTGATTTTGCATAATTTTTTGCATTTTGAGTCTTAGATCAGCTACTGGTATTTCTCCTTTAGCATGACGTATACCGTCAAATCTGCTAATTATTTTATCCAATATTGATTGAGGTAGAACCTTATGTGGTTGACCCACTTTAACAATTTCAGCAGCTTTTTTTGCTGCCGCCCTACCAAATACCACTAAATCAAGCAAAGAGTTCGATCCTAATCGATTAGCTCCATGTACTGAAACGCAGGCAGCCTCACCAATCGACATTAATCCAGGAATAATTTTATGATGATTATCCTGATCTTTATCAATAACTTGCCCATGGTAATTTGTTGGTATTCCCCCCATATTATAATGTACTGTTGGTAATACCGGTATTGGTTGGGTGTTAACATCAACCCCAGCAAAAATCTTTGCTGTTTCGGAAATACCCGGTAAACGTTCGTGAAGAATTTCCGGCGATAAATGATCTAAATGTAGGAATACATGATCTTTATGCTCACCTACGCCTCTATTTTCTCTGATTTCCATGGTAATAGCTCTTGAAACCACATCTCTTGAAGCAAGGTCTTTAGCGGCTGGAGCATATCGTTCCATAAATCTTTCACCATTGGCATTTACTAAATAACCACCTTCTCCCCTAGCACCTTCTGTAATTAAGCAGCCAGACCCATATATACCAGTTGGATGGAATTGAACGAATTCCATATCCTGCAAGGCAATGGAGCTTCTTGCCACCATTCCCCCTCCATCACCGGTACAAGTATGAGCACTTGTGGCAGAAAAATAAGCCCTACCATATCCGCCAGTAGCTAATACTACTAAGTGAGAATGAAAACAATGTATTGTCCCGTCATCAAGATTCCAAGCAACTACCCCTACACATTCTCCATTATTCATTAACAAATCAATGGCAAAATATTCAATAAAAAATTGAGCTTTATTTTTTAAAGCTTGTTGGTATAAAGTATGTAATATGGCATGGCCCGTACGATCTGCTGCAGCACAAGTCCTTTGGGCAGCTTGCCCCTTGCCATAATTTGTCGTCATACCACCAAAAGGACGCTGATAAATTTTACCTTCTTCTGTTCGTGAAAAAGGTACCCCATAATGTTCAAGCTCTAGTACCGCGGCAGCTGCATGTTTACACATATACTCAATCGCGTCTTGATCACCTAACCAATCCGAACCCTTTACGGTATCATACATATGCCAACGCCAATCATCTTGCCCCATATTACCAAGAGAGGCACTGATACCACCTTGTGCCGCTACAGTATGGCTTCTAGTGGGAAAAACCTTGCTAATACAAGCAGTACTCAACCCCTCTTTTGCCATACCAAAAGTTGCCCTAAGACCAGCTCCTCCAGCTCCAACTACCACTACATCAAATTGATGGTGGACAATATTATAAGATTTAGTAGACATTCATAAATTCCTTTTATTCCAAATAATACTCAAATAATTTTAACCTATAGCTAATCCGGCTAATATTATTCAGTCTATTAGCAAGGAGTAGCGAAACACGATTAAGCAATTACTTTCATGGATTGCCGCGTCGCCACTAAAGTGGCTCCTCGCAATGACGATTTATAAACCCAAGCGTCATTACGAGGAGGCGAAAGCCGACGAAGCAATCCATTTAGCTATAGTATAGCATAAAATAATGCTACCACTAAGAATGCAATCGTTATAATACAAAATATTTGCAAAAATATAATTAACCCAATACGAAGCTTGATACAACTAATATAATCCTCAATTACCACTCGCATACCAAGCATGGCATGATAGAAGGTGGTAATAATCAATATGCCCAAAGGCACAATATTGTAAGGTTTCTGTAAAGTACCAACAAAATGAGTTAAGTCCTTGCCAATATTACATTTAATAAAGACTATTAGCCAAATAGAGCAAATTGCCAAAATAATAGCAGTGATTCTTTGATGTAACCAGTGACTAGAGCCACTTTTTGCCGAACCAACTCCTTTAGCTTTTGCTAAATCTGTCCTTAAATTAGTATTCATATAGAGACCATAAATTAAATTGACTATAACAACCAAAAAGCTAACGTCATAACTATTGAGGCTATTACAACAAACCAGCCTGTGAAGTTAATAGCTCTTATTGAAAAGCAACGCCCACTATCCCAAATTAAGTGACGCACCCCATTACATAAATGGTAAAACCAGGCAAAACTTATAAATATTGGAGGGATTTTAAATAAACTACATTTAAAGAACTGTAAATATTCAGGATTAAATTTGCTAAAAGATAATAAAATAAAACACCATATCAATACTGATAGTGCAAAAAATAATCCTATCCCCGTCATACGATGCACAATAGACAAAACAGCACTGATCTGTTTTTTATATATTGTTAAATGAGGAGAAGTTGGTCTGCTATTATAAATTTCCTGCTTTGTTTTTGTCATATATTTTGTCATAAATTACATTCTATAAGTAAAACTTAATTGTCTATGGTACAAAAATGTCATCTCAATTTCAACTGTGATGCCATGCATGGATATACCCTATATATAGAATGAACAACAATAGGGAAACCCAAAATGAAATATAACATAATAGGAATAGATTTAGCAAAAAATATTTTTCATCTCCATGGAGCAATGATAATTTTTAGCTCATTAACCACTTCTGCAACTCTTTAGGTTAATTGAGTATATTCATATACTAAAACATAACCATCTCATGAAAACTTTTGTTGACAAAATTGAGGAAGGTAGTACTATTGCTGTTTTTAATTTAAGATAGCAAAATTTTAAAAGTTGATTTATCACTTTTAAAGTTTTTTTTAAAGTTTTTGTTAAATAATATCAAAGGATAAATTTTATATGAAAGTTGTAAGTTCGTTAAAATCTCTAAAGAAAAGAGATAAAGATTGCCAGGTTGTAAAAAGAAAAGGTAAAATTCTTGTAATAAACAAGAAAATTAAAAGGTTTAAAGCTAAGCAAGGTTAGATAATTTAGAAATTTCATACGTTGTTGATTAAATTTCTAAGATTTAATTTTAGATGGAGGATCTTATGCAAAATACTAATTTGATAATCATTGCAGTAGGTCTACTTGTAGTATTTATTATATTCTTTGTTTATAAGAAGAGCAAAAATGCGTCTGTTAGTATGCTTATCAAGGATACTAATAATGCACAAGAGCTTAATGCACCATTTAATAAAGCAGATAATACCAAGAAGCTAACTCTAAAAGAAAAGGTTGAGCTATCGTGGAAGTTCTTATATGAAATTACAGAATCAATTGTTAATAAATTTTCTAAAGAGGATGTAGAATTAGTAAATCATCTTGGTCACACATTGTTAAATAACGGTATGAAGTATGAGCATGTAGTAGACCTTGGTATTAAGCAACAAGTTACATCAAGAGCTGCAAATATTGAACAACAAGCCCATTCTCAGTCCCAGAAATCTTTGGGTAAATAAGCATCGGTAATTTTGACAGCAAGATTAATTGTGAGCGTTCAGAGAAAAAAGTTAAAGTACAAGATTCCTATTAGTTATCGCAGGCAACCTCCTAGAAGCAATTTAACCTCACAACCGTCATTGCGAGGAGACCGTAAGGTCGACGAAGCAATCCAAGATTGCCACGACCACTACGTGGTCTCGCAATGACGCATATTAAGAAAATAAAGTAGAAAAGTCGTCTATTAGCGAGCCACCGTAGGTGGCGTGGCAATCTTGGATTGCTTCGTCGACCTTACGGTCTCCTCGCAATGACGGTTTCTCAATTATTGTTTTCTTAAACTGATGCTTATGCACAATGACGCTTGGCAATCAGATTTTTTATTCATCATAAGAAAAAAACCGTAAACACTCACATAGCTAAGTCTAACGAACCTAAGAGCAAAATCAAACCGACATAATTGTTATTTTTAAATCTAGTAAGACAGTTTTGTGGGTCTGAAATTTCTAATGTTATTACCTGCCAAATCAGCATCATATAAGCACAAAGGATAGCTATATAGTTAAGGTGATGAGCTGCTATAATTTTAGCAATTATGAATAATATTATGAAAATGGTATAATAAACATATAGATGCAGTTTATAGTTTTTCTTTTCTAAAAATAATGGCATTGATTTGAGATTAATCTTTTTATCGTACTCTATGTCCATAAAGCCATAAATAATGTCATAACCGATAGTCCAAAAACAGCAGGCAATATACATAATAACAGCTTCTAGTGATATTTTATTGATTACTGCACTATTACCAATCAAGACTCCATTAAATGTTAGCCCTAGAAATATTTGTGGGAAAAAAGTAATTCTCTTCATTAGTGGATATAAAATGATCATGATGCAGGAGAAAAACCCTAAGTAAATGGCTGTTTTATTTAATGATAATAAAATGGTTAAGGAAATAATTGATAATATAATTAACAAAATCATCGCGTCACTTACTTTCAATGAGCCATTAGCCAAAGGTCTATTTTTTGTTCGTAACACATATTTATCAAAATCTTTGTCAAAAATATCGTTAAGAACGCTACCAGCTCCTCTGGTAACGACACTTCCGATAAAGAATAATAGTAATAATTTTACTAAATTATATATTGTAATATTGGTAAGAAGTACCCCAAAGCATGCTGAGAAGAATACTAACAGATATCCAGTAGGATTTTGTAGCCTCATTAAACTGAGACTTAGGAAAAATTTATTTGGCATTACTATTAATTATGATATATCTTGGTTTAATTTAATTATAATAGTCTTATTATGACGGAATTTCCAAAAGATTATAGCTTTAGTGAAAGCGAAAGAAAATGGCAAAAATTTTGGCAAGAACAAAAAATTTATCTTTGGGATAAAAATGAAACAAGGGAAAATAGTTTTGTAGTAGATACTCCACCACCAACAGTCTCAGGGCAACTGCATATAGGACATGTTTATAGTTATACCCAGGCTGATTTCATGGTTCGTTTCAAACGGATGCTAGGTAAAAATATTTTTTATCCAATCGGTTTTGATGATAATGGTTTACCTACCGAGCGTTTAGTTGAAAAACAAAAGCAGATAAAAGCAACAAATATGCCAAGAGAGCAATTTGTTGAAATATGTAAAGAAGTTGTTATTTCTGAAGAAGAAAAATTTCGTTCATTATTTAATCAAATGGCTTTATCGGTTGATTGGACTTTGGAATATCAGACAATTAATCCATTATCACAAAAAATATCACAAATGTCATTTTTAGACTTAGTCAATAAAGGAGAAGTTTACCGCAATAATCAACCAATATTGTGGGATCCAGTTGATCAAACGGCTTTAGCACAAGCTGATATCGAAGACCAAGAAAAAACTTCAATGATGAATGATGTAATTTTTCAGACCAGTAAGGGCGAGAGGATTATTATTGCTACTACTAGACCAGAATTGTTACCAGCTTGCGTTGCGGTATTTTATAACCCAAATGATGATAGATACAAACATTTGCAAGGTCAATTTGCCATAACACCGCTATTTGATGTTAAAGTACCTATTTTAGCAGATGATTTAGTTCAAATAGATAAAGGAACCGGGCTTGTTATGTGTTGTACTTTTGGTGACGTAACCGACATAACTTGGTGGAGAGTTCATAATTTACCTATAAAAATTATTATAGATAAAAAAGGTATCATAGATTTATCAGACGAATTATCAAATTCATCTTCTTATAATCAGATAAATGGCTTAAAAATAAAAGATGCTAGAAGTAAAATTATAGAAATCTTAAAAGAGAAAAATTTATTAGTTAAACAAGTAGAAATCACTCAAACAGTAAAATGTGCTGAACGTTCAGGAGCTCCACTAGAGATACTTACCATACCGCAATGGTTTGTTCACACGATAAAACATAAAGATGTTTTAATGCAACGAGCGAATGAAATTAATTGGCACCCCAAAAATATGAAAATTAGGCTTGAGAACTGGATAAATGGTTTATCATGGGATTGGTGTATAAGTCGTCAACGCTATTTTGGCGTGCCATTCCCTGTTTGGTATTCTAAACGAGTTGGAGAAGTAGGCAAAGCTATATTTCCAGATATAACACAACTGCCAGTAGACCCAACCAAAGATTTGCCAATTGGCTATTCGCGAGAAGAGGTAGAGCCAGATTATGATGTTATGGATACTTGGGCTACTAGTGCAATCTCACCGCAATTAAGTAGTCACGGTATATCTGAAAAGTTTAACGTAGATGCTGAGCGTCATCACAAATTATTTCCAGCTGATTTGCGTCCGCAAGCTCATGAAATTATTAGAACATGGGCTTTTTACACAGTACTTAAAGCCCAATTGCATGAAAATACCCTACCTTGGAAAAACATTATGATTAGTGGGTGGTGCCTGGCATTCGATCGTAGCAAAATGTCAAAATCTAAAGGGAATATTATTGTACCACAAAAATTACTTGAGCAATATGGGGCTGATGTAATGCGTTATTGGACTTCTAAATCTAGGCTTGGAGCTGATACTGTTTACTCTGAAGAGGTAATGAAAAATGGGAAGAGACTTGTTAATAAATTATGGAATGCTTGCAAATTTGCGGCTATTCATTTTGACAAATTAGATCCATTAGATAAAAATGTCCAGATTCCTGATATAGAAAGCAAAATTTGTCACAAGTTTGACCAATGGTTAATAGTAAAACTAGTTGAGTTAGTAGATAAAGTTGAATCAGATATGCATAATTATGAATATACCGATGCTATGGAGTCAATAGAAAAGTTTTTTTGGTCAGTATTTTGTGATAATTATCTTGAAATCACTAAGACCCGAGCTTATAACATGGATGGCTCAGACAATAGAGGGCAGTATAGTGCTATAATCACTTTATATTATTCGATAAAAATTTTACTCAAATTATTAGCTCCTTTCTTACCGCATATAACAGAAGAAATTTGGCAAATATTATATAGTACAAAATCTATCCATAGTCGAGGTAATTGGTCTCAAATCAAAAATTTTTCTTTCCCGGTAGATCAAATTCAGCCTGATAGGCTTATTAAAATACTAGATTTGGTTAGAAAAGCTAAAGCAGAAAAGAATTTGTCAGTTAAAGCTAATATTAAGGTACTAGAAATTATAGGAGAAAAACTTTCTAATGACTTAACGATAGACCTTAAAAATGTTACATCTTCTCATAAAATAGAATTTGTTGAGGAATTTTCATCAACAAATCAAGTTTTAAAGAATGATGAAGTTGTAGTTAATATAATATACTGACAATAAATCATCGATGAAGAAGGTAATAAAAATAGGTACAAGAAGAAGTACTCTGGCTTTGATTCAGACAGGTTTAGTAATTGACCAAATTAAAATTCATTATCCACAGATAAATTATGAAATAGTCCCAATAGTTACCTCTGGCGATTTGATTAAGGATAAAAATTTGTATGATATAGGTGGGAAGGCTTTATTCTTAAAAGAAATAGAAGCTGCTCTTATAAATGAAGAAATTGATTTAGCTGTACATTCCTTTAAAGATGTACCTTGTAAATTACCGTCAGAATTGATTATATGTGCTGTACTTGAGAGAGAAGATGCACGAGACGTATTTGTCTGCTTGAACTATAAATCAATAGAAGAATTGCCTTTTGCCAGTATAGTTGGTACATCCTCAGTACGTAGAAAAATCCTAATACAAAGAAAAAGACCTGATTTACAAATTGTTACTTTTAGAGGAAATGTTGATTCAAGAATAAAAAAATTAATGCAAGGTGATGTTGATGCGACCATTCTCGCTTATAGTGGTTTGAAAAGATTGGGGCTATTTGATGAAAAATATTGCCACTTAATAGATATAAAAGAGATGTTGCCATCTGTAGGGCAGGGAGTTATAGCGGTAGAGATAAGGAAAAATGATAACAAAATGCAGGAGATATGTAATAAAATTAACCATCTTGAAACATGGGAACTAATGAAGGCGGGAAGAGCATTTTTAGAATATCTAGATGCAGATTGTAAAACCCCTATAGCTGCTTATTCAACATACGTATACTCAAATGATTTGAGTATACGTGATAAGGTTATTCATACGGAGTTTATGCTTGCCAATTTTGATGGCAGTAAAATAGTTTTTCATAGCGAAACTTCCGATTCAAAAGATGCTAAAAATTCTGGCATAAAAGCTGCCAAGAATATGATATCTTGAGTCTAAGACACTGTTTTGCTTTTAAGAATTGAATAGACCTCTTGCACAATTTTACTTCTGCATTATTATTTCATTTTTTTCTATTTTACTTCTTAGTGGTAGCCTATTTGTGTATTATAATATTCCTTAAATATAAAATATCTTACTAATTATGGTACAATTTGTTACCTTATCAGGTCTTTCAGAATATGAAGATACGGTAAAATTAATGGAAGATAAGGTTACTAGTTTAATTAATAAATCCTCGAAAGAGGTTGTTTATTTAGTTGAGTATAAGGATATCTATACCGCAGGTACTAGTTTTAAGGCAAATGAATTGCTAGACCCTGGAGATATACCAGTAATTTATACTAATAGGGGAGGAAAATTTACCTACCATGGTAGCGGACAAAGAGTTATATATCCTATTCTTGATTTAGCATCAGAATGGAGACAAAAAGATTTAAAGCTATATATTAAATTATTGGAAGAATGGATTATAAATAGCCTGTTATATTTTGGAATCAAAGCTTTTACTATTAATGGTATGGTAGGAATATGGGTAAAAGAAAACGATGTACCGGCAAAGATTGCCTCAATAGGCGTTAGGGTTAGGAAATGGATTGCATATCATGGTATTGCTGTAAATATTTCAACAAATCTTGATATGTTCTCCGGAATTATTGCTTGTGGGTTAAGGGATGTACCGATAACCTCGTTAAAGAAACTTGGTGTTGATATAACATTAGAGCAATTTGATGAAGTTATTAAGGATAAATTTTTTGAGATTCTAGATAGAAAATGAAAATATTAAGTGTACTATTATGAGTTCAATTTATCACATACTCGATAAGGTTCCTGCTATCTATCCTGAAGATATGCAGATAGAATATGAACAATTAGCTCAGCAATTAATCAAATCGGGTAAACTTAGAATAGATACCGATAATAGTTGTAATTTTGCAAGATTTTCTGATCCCAAATTCAATATTAGTTTAATGGTAAGTAAAGAGGAAATAACAGAACCAAATTTAATTGAACAAACTAATCAGTTATTTAGGTCTTTATATAAATCTTCTCTATCTGATAAGAAACTGGCATCGATTTATACAGATTTGAAAAAACAAATCCAAAAGTTACAGCCAGTTAACCCATTAGTTACTGAAAGATTAACAAGGATTTTTGTTCAGTCAGCCCATCCTATAGTTATTAGGTGGTTATTGCATGATCAGGTTCAAGTATTTATTACTTACTCCCATAATATTGGCGATATGATGGATATAGTTGATTGGCAACGTTCTGGCTCCAATAGTGGTATGCAAAGTACTGACGGCAAGAATGTTGCAGTCTTTGTGTCCTGTGGTGGTAATCCATTTGCTGAAAATGACAAAACTCATCCAACTTATGGTGATGGATGGGCAGCAGTTGCTAGGTTACAAATTATAGCTGGGCAAGAACTCGGGCATTTTGCTGATATTAAAAGAGATGCGAGTGGTCGTCAAATAAGTCGTCATTCAGCAAATTTCTCTGGAACAAAAGCAACGCCTCACGTAAAACAGGCGAGGCAGGATGATATTATTAATTGTAATAAATTATTAGCCAATCTTCTTTCTATGGGAATGAGGCAAATGATTACTTATGAAGAAAAGGTAGAATTTTATAATAAGAATAAGGTACATGGCATAAGGGTTTATTGGGCAAGATTACTTGGATTGATTTATAAACAGAAATTTTTATTTTCTGTTCATAGGAGAAAATTACTTTTTATTAAGAGGTTCGCAAAAGAACAATATATGGGACTGATGATTAGAGCTATGATCGAAGATATGAAGTTTAATTTGGCACCAGTCGCAGATGTTTATAAGAGTAGCGACCCTGAAGTCGAAGAAACAATTGCTTGTATAGAAGCTCTAGCCAGAGTACCACAACAGGTGATGAAATGGGGATATTTAACAACTATGGAAACAATGAAAGGATTATATAAAGTATATTACTCTGAAGTTATACCCTCTTTAATTTCTAATTATGGATCAATGACTAAGCAAAGCTACAAACGCGATATGTCAAAGCCACGATCTATAGCGAATTTTTTTCATAAAATAAACATATTTAGAGAAAAAAAGTTAGTATTTAAACAAGTCAGGGAAATATAATGGTGAGCTTTCACAAAAAAAAGTTAAAGTACAAAACGTCATTGCGAGAAGCTACTTTAGTAGCGACGAAGCAATCTATTTTTGGTTAGTTTTTTGGATTGCCGCGTCGCTGCAAAGCAGCTTCTCGCTAATAGACGTTTGGCGAGCAGATTTTTTATTCATCATAAGAAAATAGCAAAAAAACCGTGAACACTCACTAACTTTCTGGCAATAATATTTCTCTTTTACCAGTGTGGTTAGGAGGGGATATTACCCCATTTTGTTCCATTTTCTCCACAAGAGTAGCAGCTCGATTATAACCAATTCGTAAACATCTTTGTATATAGCTAATTGATACTTTTCGTTCTAATTGTACTATTTGTACCGCTCTTTTATATAGAGTCTCGTCACTAGTTGAATCATCTCCAGAACTTTCGACATTTACTTCATCATCATCTAGTTGTTGGGTCACTGCTGAAAGATACTCAGGAGTTCCTGTTGCTCTTAAATATTCGGTTACTTTCTCTACCTCTTTATCATCAACAAATGGACCATGAACCCTGGTAATCTTTGACGAATTACCCATATAAAGCATGTCTCCCATACCGAGTAACTGTTCAGAGCCTTGTTCACCAAGAATAGTTCTACTATCAATCTTAGAAGTTACTTTAAAACTGATACGACTTGGAAAATTAGCTTTAATTACCCCAGTAATAACATCAACAGAAGGTCTTTGAGTTGCCATGATAATATGAATACCTGCAGCTCTTGCCATTTGAGCAAGACGTTGTATCGATAATTCGATATCCTTGCCAGCTACCAGCATTAAATCAGCCATTTCATCAACAATTACTACAATGAACGGTAATTTCTCCATATTCATTTCAATTGTTTCATAAATAGGCTTGCCGGTTTCTGAATCAAATCCTGTTTGGATAGAACGCTCTAATATTTTACCGCTTGACGCAGCTTCCAAAATTTTAGCATTATAACCAGCTATATTTCTTACCCCAATATTTGACATTGCTCTATAACGATTTTCCATCTCTTTTACTGCCCATTTAAGGGCTACTACCGCTTTGTTTGGTTCGGTAACCACTGGGGTTAGAAGATGTGGTATGCCATCATAGGTTGATAATTCAAGCATTTTAGGATCGATCATTATTAACCGACATTCTTCTGGGGTATAACGGTAAAGTAGGGAAATTATCATCGCATTAATTGCCACTGATTTACCTGAACCAGTCGTACCTGCAACTAATAAATGGGGCATTTTTGCTAAGTCTGCAACAAAAGGCTTGCCAGCTAAATCCTTACCTAAAATCAATGGTAGCATAATGCTATTATCTTGATATTCTGGTGTTTCAATTAATTCTCTTAGACAAAAGAAAGCTCGTTGTTTATTTGGTAATTCAATACCTAAGACGTTTCTACCCGGTATTACAGCTATTCTAGTTGATATTGCAGATAATGATCTGGCAATATCGTCTGATAAACCTATAATCCTAGAAGATTTAGTACCGGCAGCTGGTTCAAATTCATATAAGGTGACAACCGGACCTTGATTAATATTAATGACCTGACCTTTAACACCAAAATCATTAAGAACAGTCAACAATATTTGGGCATTATGTTGTAATTCTGATAAAGTTTCCACTTTTATATTTTGGCTATCAGCTTGTTTTAATAATTCGATAGGTGGTAAGTCTGGTAATTGGTCATTTTCTTTTCTTGATGCAGATTGTTTCTTTAAATAATGAGATTGTGGATCATTATTTTTCCCCAAAGATACATCCATTTTGTCAGCATATGAAGCTTCTTCTTGATTAACA
Organism: Sericostoma sp. HW-2014; assembly: GCA_913698145.1. Classification (NCBI taxonomy): domain Eukaryota; kingdom Metazoa; phylum Arthropoda; class Insecta; order Trichoptera; family Sericostomatidae; genus Sericostoma; species Sericostoma sp. HW-2014. The sequence continues at coordinate 7,049 of CAJYDF010000011.1, read as the reverse complement.
AAAGGAGCCCTTTTTATCAAAACTGGTTTAGTTGAGTTGCTATTTGTTGATGTTGTAGGTAAGGATATAATTTTTTTATAAGGTATTAGTTTGAGTAATTTAATTATAGCATTCCAAAAAGCTGAAAATTTTATTTCTGCCAGTAAAAATAATAAAATAAACGTGACAATAATTAAAGCATAATCGGCTCTAGCATCTAATTGTTTGACTAGTGGGTAAATAATAGTACCGACTGTTCCGCCGGCACCAGCCGGTAAATAATCAATTTTTATCTTAGTGCAGACTATCGATAATGATATAATTGAAAGCAGCATCACCATTATCCGGATGGTAACCCATTTTTTCTCTAAACGCCACACACTCAAAGACCAAAAAAAACAACAAATGGGTAAAATAAACGACGCTATACCAAAAAATTGGTAAAAAATATCTGCCAAATAACAACCAAAATAACCTAATAAATTACTTGGATATTTGGCTGTCACAGAATTAAAGGAAGGATCGTCTGGATTATAAGTTACTAGTAATAAAGTAGTAAAGCAGCCTACCAACATTAATAGAGCAGACCGCACTCTATTATTAGTAAGAATCCTGTTGATGTAGTATAACACAAAAATTGCCTAAAAAAATGAACCACTTTGGTCGTTGCCTAAGATCCTCAAAGAACCTAGTATATATAAATGGAATCCATATATCTGCATAATAGACTCAGACAGGAATGTTTCCTAATAGTAAAAATTATAGTCCCAGGGCAATACGTTAAGCTCACGAACCAAGTAGCTCGTCTATTACACTCTTCTGTTTTAAAAAGTGTTTTTTAAGTAAATATTCCAAGTATTTTACGATAATATCACTTTCCAATCTTTCGTGCAAGTTCTTCTAAATATCCTGCTATAGTACTTAATGTTTCTGCAAATTTTTCTTCTTCACAAGGTATTTTATCGCCATCGATTTTAGCAATTTTATTAGTCAAATTTTGTACTTGTTCCTGTAAACTTAAGGCAGACATAACTAATAATAGTTCAAATGATGCTGATGGGCTAGCTTTTTTTATCTGGGTAATATTTTCATTTAACTTGGCTGCAAGATTGCACAATTCTTCTTCCGATCCGTCACTACATGCCAGTTGGAAAGTTTTGCTACCTAGTATTATTGTTACTATAGACATCTATATTATGTGTTTTTATGTTTTATTTCTTCCAATTCAGCAATATATACAGCTATTTGCTCAAGTATTTTTGTATAATTATCCTTGAGATATTTATTTTCATCTTTCAGTCTATTAATTTCTTGATGCTGTTCTGCAATATCCGACAAAAGACCTTCAATCCCTTGATCCACTTCTTGCATTAATTTAAGTAACAAATCAGTATTTATTGTCATTCATATGGTAATATTAAGTGAAAAATTATTGGAATTATTATTAATGTTAAAATAGAAATTATAATGAGCTGTTTTTTCCATTTATAATCAGATACCATTGAACCAGCCCTATTTTTGAAATCAATATCTTTAGGGAGTTCCTGCTCATCTTCCTCACCTGTATCCAAAACTATCCCTAAATAATTTGAATATAACTTAAGATAGCCTTTCACATAAACTTCCGCTGGCATTGAACTTAGGTCTCCTTCTTCAAGAGCCTCTAAATATTGCTTTCTAATTTTCAAATAATCAGATATCTCTTCAAGAGTTTTGCCAGACTCTATTCTTGCTTGTTTTAGGGATGACGACATAACACGCTACTCAAGTTTACGCAAGAAGGTTTCAAACTTCTTATTTGCTAAAATTAAAATATTTAAGTCAATATTTTCCTGCAATCTAATTGCTTTGACAAAATCTAGGAAAATAGACGCAGAATCTATATTATTATCAATCCATAAATCTAAATCAATATTTACTTTGGATTTGTTAATTATTTTAGTTAATAATTGTCTTTGTTTATCATACAAGTCATCTTTTAATGATTGCGTTGATAATCTATTCCAATAAGAATCATTTAGCTGTTTATCACAAGATTTACGAAGCCAATCAATACTAAATTTGCTACCAGTAGCAAAATATAAACTAGCAACATCATTATTTGTAGCCTGGGTTCTTTTGGCAATATAGATTATGTCAAAAACTGACACTAAGCTATCGAGAGTTGCGACCCTTTGAGCTATCTCGTCTTTCACTCCCAACAAAACATATTGCTTAACTTTATCATCGAATTTATTTTTAGCTTCTCCTAAGAGAAATTTACTCACCACTTTGCTAAGCATTCTAGATGGTTGATAAAATTCATCAATGGTATCGCTAATATTGATAGGATGTTTTATATGCTTTAAAAACCAGGAGATGCCTCTACGCATAATTTTAGCAAGTTCAGTAAACATGTCAATTTTAACTTTATATTCTATAGCATTTAGAGATTCCACTATAGTCCATAAATTATCTAAATCAAAAATTTCACAAATAATGGTATATGAACGAACTATATCACAAAGAGCAGCACCAGTGTCACGTTTTATAAGATTAAGTGATGGACCACCTAACTGATTAATAATTTTATTTGTTACAACGGTTCGAATAATTTCATGCTTAAGTGGATGAGATAAAATTTCTTCACGAAATTTCTCTTGCATTAATGCTGGAAAGTAATTAATCAGATAAGACTCAAAATATTTATCTTTTGAGAATGTTGCTGTTATTAAATCATGATAGACTGAGCGTTTACTATAAGAAAGTAATACACAAAGCTCAGGACGAGTTATACTTTCATTATTAAGAGCCCTTCTATTTAACTCTTCTCTAGTTGGTAGGAACTCAACAGTTCGATCAATTAATTTTTCTTCTTCTAAAGTATCAATAAATTGGCTAAATATTTCGATAGTCGAAATACGAGATAATTGCATGATATTAATCGCTTGATTCTGCTTATAATTATCAACTAATACCAACTCTTCAACTTGTTTGGTCATAGCAAACAGTAGTTTATTACGTTCTTCTAAACTGATTTTTTTAGAAACCATAGCTTGATTAAGAGCGATTTTTATATTTACTTCATGATCTGAACAATCAACACCAGCTGAATTATCAATAAAATCAGTATTTATCTGTCCACCGAGCTTGCTATATTCTATTCTACCTTGTTGCGATACGCCAATATTTCCACCTTCCCCTATTACTTTAGCTCTAATATCTTTACCATTGACTCTCAGATTATCATTTGCCTTATCACCTATATCTAGGTGACTTTCTGTCGAAGCTTTTATATAGGTTCCTATACCACCATTCCATATCAAATCAACTTCTGCTTGTAAAATAGCTCTAATCAGCTGTTCTAGGGTTAGTTGGTCAACATCTATCTTTAGCAATGATTTAGCTTCTGCCGATAACAAAATAGATTTACTACTTCGTTCAAAAACCCCGCCACCTTTTGAAATTAACTGTTGATTATAGTCAGACCAATTTGATGTAGGTAACTCAAACAATCTCATACGTTCATTAAAACTAATAATCGGATCGGGTTGTGGATCAATAAATATATGTTTATGATTAAATGCCGCAACAAGTTTTATTGCATTAGACCTAAGCATAGCATTACCAAAGACGTCTCCAGACATATCACCAATACCAACAACAGTAATAGGATCCTTTTGTATATCAAGACCCATAGCATAGAAATGACTTGCTACAGAAATCCACGCTCCTTTTGAAGTAATAGCCATTTTCTTATGGTCATAACCGGCTGATCCCCCGGAAGCAAAAGCATCACCTAACCAAAAATTATATTCAGCAGATATACTATTCGCATGATCTGAGAACGTTGCTGTACCTTTATCTGCTGCAACTACTAAATATGGATCTTCCTGATCATAGATAATAGTGTTTTGTGGTTGGACAATTTTGCCATTAACTATATTATCAGTGATATCAAGTAAACCACGGAGAAAATTCTTATAACATTCTATAACTCTTGCCATATATTCTTGACGAGTCATATTATCATCAGTGAAATTAACGAAAAACCCACCTTTTGAGCCGTCAAAAGGCACAATGACCGAATTTTTGGTACTTTGTGCTTTCATTAGCCCTAATACTTCTATTCTATAATCCTCTCCTCTATCAGACCATCTAATACCACCACGAGATACTTTGCCACCTCGTAAATGAATAGCTTCAAAATCATTAGCATAAACAAATATTTCAGCAAATGGCACTGGCAAAGGTAAATTAGGAACTTTTTTTGAATCAAATTTAAAAGAAAAATAATTTTTACAGACTATATTATGTTTGTTATCTCCATTCTGTAAATTATAGTCAATTGATGAGAAGTTGGGGAGGTTGTCGCTCGTCGCTCGCCTATTACTTATAGGCGTCGCTCCATCGCTCCTAGCCCCAAATTCTCCTGAATTGACTATAGAACTAGATTGATAGCAATTAGTTCTAACAATAGCTTCAATAGTACCAAACATATGCCTTAAAACCTTATCCTCACTGCTACTAGTGATTTTATTAAGATAGCTAAGGATACTGTCTTTTATAGTTTTTGTACGTTCATCTGAAAAGTTTGCCGGATTAAATTTAGCATCAAACAAATCAACTAGCATTTTAGTATATAGAAAATGCTTTATTAAGGTCAGTTGAACATAACCCTTACCATAGATAAAGCCTGTTTGATGTAAATATCTAGTTAATGCTTTGACTAACTTAACTTGCCACCAATTAAATCCTGATAACACTATTAATTTACTTAAAGAATCATTATCTAAAAGTCCGAGAGATATTTTATCTAAAGCCTCTTCTACATTGGCTTTAAGCAAATCAATATTGCCTTCAATAGTTATTAATGGTTCGAGAGTGAACTCATATATCCAACTCTCTTTAATAGACTTCCCGCAAAACTCTACTTCTGCTGGTGATTTGTACGTCGAGTCGGTACTCGAATCCTCACGTACCTTTAAGTACGCTGCGGTTCTGCGTGCCAAGTCTCCTTCAAATCCCTCAGCATAAGCGACTTTTGCAGGAAGTCTAATATCTTCTGTTCCTTTTATAGCAAAGCTTTGTTCATCTATAGCCTTGAATCCCAAATTTTCTATAGATGGTAGTAGGTCGGAAAGAGCTAATTTGGGAGCAGGACTGTAAATTTTTAGCCGGAATTCACTATTATTTATAGTAATTAAATTAAATATAGGCTTGTGATAAATACTTGCCTCTTTTAGATACTCAATATCTATTAAAGTTGTTTGCCCATTAAATTTCTCTCTATAATCAATAGGAAAAATTGGATCAAAAAGTTTAAAATTTACTCCTCCCTGATATTCACCAAAATTTTTACATAATTTATGATAAAAATCTTCACTCCAACGAGTGGAAAGTTTATCTAATTCTTGCTCTATTATTTCAACTTCAAAATTAAGGCTATTTTTATTCTGCACCTCTAACGTAACAAATAAATATGAAAAATTTTCTGCCACTTCTGCCATATAATCTGATAATATTACCCCATTAAGTGTATCGGATAAATAACAATTTATGGCACTATGTACTTCTGGTGTTAAACGATCTCTTGATAAGAATATTATGATATTAATAAAAGAACCAGACCAATCTTGTTGAATAAATAATTTGAGTTTTCTACTCATCATACCTGAAAGTACATGTAAGCACATACAGTATAGATCACCTTCATCAATCTGTATCAAAGCTTCTTTCGGTAGAGATTGAACTATACTTTTAAGCTTTTTGGTATTATATCCATCAGTCGGAAAGGCAGATTTATCTAGAACGAATTGTAGCTTTTGTCTTAATATAGGAATATCAGTAATTAGCTGGTAATATATTGCAGAACTATATAAACCAAAAATTATGCTACCTGAAAGATACTTTTTATCCTGATCGATCTTCTTGATTAAAATATAATCTACTAAGTTATTTCTATGTACACTTGATAGGGTATTAATTTTACCTAAAATGACTAATTTATTGTTATGTAATGGGCTTGCTGAGCGTTCAATAATATCAATAACTTCATTTTTAGTATCTTGTCCTTGCCATATTTTCTGGACACCTTCCTCTGAGGAAAAATCTTTGGAAATTAGATCAAAGTTAATCATACCTAAAAAAGTAAAATTATCATCTTTTAGCCAATTTAAGAAATCTATAGACTCATTATAATCTAAATAGTTATTGTGTAATTGTTGATTATTTTGAATCTCATTTGAAATCGTTGTTACTCTGTTCAATAATTTAGACCACACATTATGAGTAGTATCGACCTGATCTAAAGTTTTATTCAGAGAATTTTCTAAAGAATTGATATCGCTCTGATCAAAATTCCCTAAAATAGTTATATGTACTAAAGAGTCGTCACTATCTTGCTTTACATCCAATATTTCTTGTAAATGACCATCATTGTTTCTTACGCAAGCTATAACAGGATGAAGTAAAAATTTAGCTTTCAAGTTGAGAGTTGTTAACAAACAAATAATCGAATCAACTATGAATGATTTATTTTCGTTCAATAACAAAATATTAATAGCAGGATTATTTTCAATTACCGTACTGACAATCTGCAATTTCCTTTTACTAGGTTGCTTTTCTTTAAAGAACTGAAAAGCACTATAAGCAAACTCGCCAAATAATTCTTGTCTATCTCTAAACCTATAATCTACAGGAATATAAACTAAAAATTTTTGTATAAATTTATTAAAAAGTGGCTCTCCATTTTTTACCTTACTTAATGATAAAATTTCTGATTTATAATTAGGCACTTGACAAGTAAGTCTACTTAAAGATAAAGACACTCTCTCTGCAACCTTATTTATTGTAACTTTTTCTATTGTCATATTGTTACCAAAGTTTATTATTGTTTCAAAAAACTTTCTACATAAGTCACCAACTAGATTGATTTATAAAGAAAGTCTAATAACACCTGTATTCTCAAAAACTTATTTAGATTAGCATAATTCTTATCCCAGACTAAGCTATTTAATGTATTATAATTAAAATAAATTACTTAGCAAGAGGCTCGCACCATCATGGAAACTATTTTTGCTCAAAGCTCT
>CAJYDF010000010.1:0-21411 GCA_913698145.1 Sericostoma sp. HW-2014 | reverse complement strand
TTCACTATACTGGGCTGGGGAATAATTCTCATCATGTTTAGTCAACAATTCACGAGCTATGAATATGTTGTCTAATAGCTTACCGACAGCTATTACCCCTTGCCTCTCACGAAATAAAGCGGGCAAAACCCCTTGGTAAGATATTTCTAGGTCTTTAATGTCATCGGTAATGACAAAATGCACCTTATCAGCCGTAATTTTTTTAATTGAACCTACTTTAACTAACCCCCCTACCCTAAATTCTTTGCCAAGTTTTAACTCATTAACCTTTGATGGAGGATAAAAAAATACTATATTATCTTCAAGGTTATATAATATCATATATACCCCTCCGGCACTGCATAATAGGTAAAATAATATAATTTTTAATCTATTTTTTACCCTTTTTTGCATTAACTAACCTAACCTTAACCTTATTATAACCTATCCAACTTGCTGCCAACAATAAGCCAAGAGCCAAGAAGGCAAACAGGTATGAAACTAGTAAATAATTCATCTTAATATTTTTTCTGCTGTTCCATTACTCTAATAAATTCTATAATCTCTTGAGCTGAACTATTTAAGTAAAAATGCTTTACATATTTTCCTTGTCTATCCATCAAATAAACGAAAGAAGAGTGATCTAACATATAATCTTCACTATTAGTATCTATTTTAGCATAATACACCTTAAACTTATCAGCCACTTCTTTAATCTGTTGTTCGCTACCTGTTAAACCAATAAACTTAGAATTAAAATGCTTTAAATATTCCTTAAGAACATCAGAACTATCACGTTTGGGATCGATGGTAATAAAAACAAATTCAACATCAATTTTATATTTATCAAGAGTATTAATGACCTCCATTATCTTTTGCAAAGAAGTAGGACAAATATCAGGGCAATAAGTGAAGCCAAAATAAATTAAACTCAATTTTCCTTTCAAATTATCACTATTAAAAATCTTGTCATCTTGATCAGTTAGCTCAAATTTTCCACCAATTTGCACATCATCATTATACCCCCCTCCTCTACCAGCAAGAGGCTTCTGCGGTGTCTCAAAGGATAACCACAGATAAAATGACGTAATAGTTATTAATAAACCTAATGTTATAATAATTCCTATTATTACATTAGCCTGACGTTTCTCTTGCATTATATCCTATTTATTCTACAATATTAATTGCTTGTTTATTCAATATCTGAGCTACTTCCAACGCGGCGTAAGTAACAATGTTACTAGCCCCAGCTCGCTTAAAACATAATAACGATTCTATCAAAGCCGCCTGCCAATTTAAGGCATTGACCTCCGCAGCAAGTCTCAACATAGCATATTCGCCGCTGACCTGATAGGCAAATATATTAGTATTAAAGCTATTTGCCGCTTGGGCTATGATATCCAAAAACATCATACCAGGTTTAATCATAATCATATCCGCCCCTTCAGCCAGATCATGTTCTATCTCTAACATAGCCTCTCTGCTATTGCGTACATCCATCTGATAGGTCGCTTTATCTAGATAAACTGCCTTATTACTGCTCACCGCATCTCTGAATGGCGAATAAAAATTTGAAGCATATTTTGCGGCATAAGATAGTATATTAACATTAATAAAACCTTCTGAATCTAGCATTTGACGTATTGCCATAATCCTACCATCCATCATATCAGATGGGGCTACGATGCCTACCCCAGCCTTTGCTAAAACTAAAGCTTGTTTACACAAAGCTTCAACCGTCTTATCATTATCTACATCACCATTATGTAAAATACCATCATGACCATGCGTAGTATAAGGATCTAGTGCAACATCACATATTACACCAATATCAATGTTAGCCTTTTTGATACTTCGAATAGTCCTACACATTAAATTATCTAGATTATACGCTTCATCCGCATTGTCACTTTTTAACTTTGCCTCTATACAGGGAAAAAGTATTATGGCATTTATGCCATTCTCATAAGCCTGCCTAGCCGTCAATACTACTTGATCAATAGACAACCTATATATACCAGGCATGGTGCTAATCTCCTGACGCTGGTTTTCCCCTTCAACAACAAATAATGCTAGCACTAAATCATTAACGCTAAGCCTATTCTCCGCTACTAATTCTCGTAACCACCGAGTTTTTCTATTTCTTCTTAATCTTACTGTTGGATACATCCATTTCTCAAAATTTTAAGTTTAATACAAATACAGCTATCCTGATTAGCATTACTATACGTCTATTAGCGAAGCACACGACAAAGCAATACTGTTTTTATCACCGCCCCTCCCTGCTCGACTTAGTGTCATACCTGCGTAAGGAGGTATCTAGATTCCCGCCGTTGCTAAGAATGACAAGAACCCGAGGGAATGACAGCTTACATACTTCGCCGGGTTACGTACTTCCTGCAATAACAAAAGTTTCTTAGGGTTTATACTCTTTTTAAGAAATATATCACAAAAATTTCTGCCACTAAGTAAAAAAATATTTTAATTGCATAAAAATCCAATATTTACATAAGATTAATAAAAATTATTCTTTTTGATACAAATCCACTTGACTTATACTATAAAATATCAATAAATATGTTCCATAATAAAAATTATTATGGAAGATTATGAAAGTTAATGTGCCTAATCTCAGATGACATGAAGAGAGAATATTAGCTCAAAAGAAATAGTAATATTACTCTTTGGTCTAAATTAGTACCTAAAAATTTTAAAATTTCTAATAAAGAGTTAGATACTTCACTTAACACTGATAATTCAGTTATTTTTAGTCTTTAAAGACTCTCCCACTCTTAAAAGCTCTGATTTGTCAAAGGCCTCTTTGATTTTTGCTTTTTGCCTGTCTAATTCTGTCAAAGCAATATCTTTCAACTTATAAGATGAAGCATAATTAGGGTCATATTTAATTGCCTTATCAAATTCTGTAATTGCCTCTAGTAATTTATGTGACAGCAACAAAATTGAACCTTTAGCACAGTAAAGTATAGCATTAAGTTTAGCATTATCAGGATTATATTTAATTGCTAAATCACATTCCTTAATTGATTCCTGCCATTTACCTAAACGTATTAAAACTCGAGCTTTATTAGAGTGAGAAACTATTTCAGGTTGATGTTTTATTGCTAAATCATAGTTTATAATCGCATCCTGCCATTTACCTAATTTCTCCAAAACAATACCTTTGTTATTGTAAGCATCAGCGTTGTTAGGTTGATATTTAATTGCTAAATCATACTCTTTAATTGCCTCTTGCCATTTGTTTAAGCCTGCCAAAGCGATAGCTTTATTATAATAATTAACAGGATTCTCAGGTTGATATTTAATTGCCAAATCATACTCCTTAATTGCCTCTTCCAACTTACCTTCCTCTGCTAAATTATATCCTTTTTCAGAATGCACACAGCCATCAAGACTATTGGTAACTATTTTATTACGGTTAGCACACCCACTAAGTGTTATTAACACTAAACCAATAAAAATTATTAGTTGTTTTATATTAATCATTTTCATAATATTTCCTCTTGTTTGCTTATATTAAAATGTATTTTAATATAAATTTGTTGATATATATCAAAGCCAACTGGATTTAGCTTGTAATCAATTTCTGCTTGCTGCAAATGTTTCAGTGTCTTAATGCAATCCTCTAATTTAAGCTTATTTACAGCTTTTTTAAAACTTGCCACATATTTATAAAAAATTGGTGGGGATAGTGATTTTACCGCCACATCTATATCAATACCAATTTCTAACTTACTCAATATGATGTATAAATTTAGATAATATCTGATTAATGCTCTGATAATTAGCACTTCATTAATATTTTGTTGTTTTAATTTATTGAATTCTTGTAAAAAATTATCAGCATCTTTTGAGGAAAAATAAGCACATAAATTATCCCCATTTCCCATAAAATCATCACTAACTACCTGCCGTGCATCATCTAAAGTAATTTGCTCTTTATCAAATGTAAAATATGTTAATTTATCGATTTCACTAACTAGCATTTGATGGTCACCTTTTAGGCGAGTTGTTAAATAGTTAACAGCATCTTCTTTTATAACCTTCCCTACACTATTACATTTATGTAAAATTATCTTAGCAATTTTTTGTTCATCGTCATGATAACAAGCTAAAGAAGCCAAATAAGTTTCCGTTTCAAAGAATTTACGTATGCTAGAAGCAGTTGATAATTCATCAGCAATAAACACTAAGAAATGCACTGAATCTTTACTAAGAGCAAGTTTTAAAGATTTATCTATAGATTCTCCAACTGATCTTACAGTAATCAATTGTTTTTGCATAAAGAAATTTTGGGTATTAACTAAAGTTTCAAGCGACCGAGATTTAATCTCTGAATATTCTATAGAGGTTTTTAGTAAATCAAATTTCTTTACTAAGGCTTTACAAACTTTATCTATATACCCCTTATCTGGACCATAAAGTAACAGAGCCTTAATTTGTCCATTTTCTACCTTATCAAGTAGCTGCATAGTTTGTGATAGATAGAATTTCATCTTTAATGCTATTTTGCTTTAATGATATTTTGTTTAAAATATAAAATTAATCTTTCCAGTATCTCATTCGCCCCTTGTTTTGTAAGGTCTTCCAATGCCTTATCATTATCTAAATAACTATGATAAGGTGAAGAAGCTGTACTATAAGAGGTCACATGACGGAATGTTCCTGAGGTAACCTGTTGATTAGTCACAATATCAACTAACCTATATTGAATAGTCTGACTTACTGTTTCTCTTAACACATCAGAATTTTTTTTAATAATAAGCGGTAAAATTTTGTTGGTAAATTTTACCTTTAATAAATACTTTGTTGTTGATGTTGTAGATTTTGGTAGAATACTAGACAAATAGTAACAAAATTCTGCCCCAGCAATAGAGTCTATTGGCTCAACTTCAATAGCACTTAATTGGCTTAATTCTTGTAAACTATATTTATTACTATATACAGGTCTTAAACTACAAGAGGTACATAAAAACAAGTAAGTGACGATTACTAATAAACTCAAGCTACTCTTTATCAACTATTAGCCCCCTCCTGTTTAGCTAATTCCTGAGATTGCCCATTATCAGCCACTTTGTTTTTATTATAGTTACGCCTTCTAGGGGGACGAGTATAACTTGATTTCTTATCAATATATTTACGATTTGACTTAATGGTATCAACAACATTTTCATTGTCCAACTCAGTTACCACTAATGCCTTATCAGTTTCTTGACTAGACTCAACAACCTCTTTATCAATTTTTTCGTTATCAATTGCTATTTCTACATTTTTATTTAACTCACTACTAGCTTCTAACTTATCAGGAGTTTTCCATTTTTGCTTCTTTCTATTAGGATTTGAACTAGTAGGTGGCTCTTTATTAATCTTTTCCTCTTGATAATTAGAAGACTGATTTTGAATTAATGGTTTACTAGTAGCCCCAGCATGGCTAGATTTTTTTGGCAATTTTATTTTTTCAATTGAATAATTATCAGAAGTGGCAGATGGATCAACGTGGAATCTTAACTTTAAATTATATTTTTCTTCAATTATAGATATTTCTGAACGCTTATTATTCAGTAAATAGATGACTGAATGAATATTAGCAAAAACATTTACTAGATCGATATTTTCATTAAAAATTTCATTCTCTATCGTACGTAAAATTAACATAGCATTTGACTCATCTGCTCTAACAAGCCCTTTGCCATTACAATATGAACAAATCGATGAATTCGATTCCAAAAATGATGGTCTTAATCTTTGCCGAGACATCTCAAGCAAACCAAATTGGCTAATATTAGCAGTTTGAATTCTTGCCCGATCTCGACTTAGAAATTCCTTAAAAGATCTCTCAATAATTCTACGATTTCTAGCATCATACATATCGATAAAATCAATAACTACTAAGCCTGATAAATCTCTTAATTTAATTTGCCGAGCAATTTCTCTTGCAGCTTCCAAGTTGGTCTTTAATGCCGTTTCTTCAATATTTCTTTCAGAAGTTGCTTTTCCTGAATTAACATCAATTGAAATAAGTGCTTCTGTTGGGTTTATTACTATATACCCACCAGAAGGTAAAGCAAAAACAGGTTGATATAACTTAGATAGCTGCTCTTCAACAACAAATTTTGTAAAAATTGGTACTTTATTTTTGTATTCTTTAAGCTTACCAATATCGGTAGGTAATATATCCTTCATGAATTTTACAGCATTTTGATAGGCATCACTACCTTGTATTATCAACTCTTTAACAGTATGATCACACATATCCCGAATGACCTTTTGAATCAGCCCATCTTCTTCATGTATAAAACACGGGGCTATAGATTTAAGGGTACTCTCTCTAATTTTATTCCATAATCTTACTAAATAATCATAATCTCTTTTTACCTCTAAAGTAGTACAGCCAGCACCAGCAGTGCGAATTATGATGCTTGACGCATTACTACTATTACCTGAAGTTATTTTACTAACAATATTCTTAAGCCTTTTTCGTTCATCAGCATTAGATATCTTACGCGATACACCATTCTGCAAAGGAGTATTAGGCATTAAAACACAATATTTCCCAGCCAGAGACATAAAGGTGGTAAACGATGCTCCTTTATTACCTCTTTCCTCTTTGGTAACTTGCACAAGCAGAACCTGCCCTTTTTTTATTACTTCTTGAATTTTGTATTGCTTTTGTTTATTCTCTTCATCTTTATCACTTCTCTCAACATTTATTGTTTCAATGTCATTATCTAGAACATCTAAATTAAATTCTACCTGAATTTTTTCGTCCACTAATCTTTCTATAGCATTTAAATCAATTTCTTCACTATCTATTATCAGATTATAATTTCTCTTTGTTTCAGACTCCACAAGATCATCTTGGGTAATATCTGAAAGAGAGATTTCTTGTAATTTGTTTATAGAAGGCAAAGATTTAAGATCGGATGCTGGTATATTATAATAATATGGGCTAATTTCAGTAAAAGGTAAGAATCCACTCTTGTCAGGACCATAATCTATAAAGGCAGCCTGCAAGGCTGGTTCAACTCTTATAACTTTTGCAAGATATATATTACCCTTGTTTTGCTGTTTTATCGCAGTTTCATATTCAATATCTTCAATATTATTATTCTGATTTAGTAATACTACCCTTGTTTCATTAGGAAAGTTAGCATCAACTATAATTTTCTTACTCATTAATTTTTTACTCGTAAATTTCTAGGTACATCTCTAATATTTTGCAAACCTAGCAATATTAAACAATATCTATTTATTATGACAAATTTAAAAAACATTCATATCTTTTTAAGTACACTAACCTAATAAATAACTACCATTAGAAATTTCTTAGCCATCTTACGCAAATTCGCTGCTCTATAAACCTAAAATTTATTCATGGTCATAATAAAATTAATTAGACAAATTTTAATGAATAAGCTAATGTACTTTTGATTACACAGACTTCTTAAACGCCTCTCTATTAAGAAATTTATATACGATGTAATCTAGTTTAGCAAACAATTATTTATGACCCAAGATAATCATTTTAAAACAGCTTTGCTATTGTTTATTAGTGTATTTCTTTTCGCATGTATTACTTACATCAATACACTAGTAATACCAGATTTTTTAACAAGTAAAGGCCTATCTGGAGAGCAGCTAGATCATATCGAATCAATCGAAATGTTAGGTTATATAATAGCTGGTTTATTCTTAACCCCATTAATTAACAAAATTAGTGACAACAAAACTACCATTATTAGTTTAATCTTACTGATAATAGGTATATTAAACCTAATTATGATTAAGGATTACACCATCCTTAAAATCAATTTTATTATAATGGCATCCGCCTACTACACTTACATAACCACTACTATCATCAAAATAGTGGAGTTAACCAATAACTATAAATACTATAAATATTTTGCTCTTATTATCTTTTCTTTGCTATGGATAGCTGGACAATTTACCGTTGATTTATTAACCGAATTTCTAGAATCAGCGACAAATGGGTTATTATTATGCGTATCACTTTATAGTTTTATTATTATAACTTGCTTACAAAGAGATAATATTAACAAAAATACAATTTTAGTTTCTAGATTTTCATTTTTAATTGAGAACATAGAATTACAGGTTCTAACAGGCTTTATGGTATCTTACATTACTTTCGATATATTGTGGTATTATGAGGAATTTGCTTTAGAAAAACACTTTCCTGTATCAAAGATAGACACTATTTCCCATTATACTCTTATGAGTATATTTTTCTTGATATCACCTGTTATTTTATCATTAAAAATAATCAATAAATATCTTGCTAACTTAATACTGATGATTATCCTCTTAGCCAGCTTTATTCTTTTACCCCACTATGGGGTCACTTTAATAGGCAACATCTATCTCCTCTCTACAATTGGTGTATGTTTATGTGCTATTTTTATTTGTAATATATTAATATTATCCGGTAAATTTGAAGCACAGGATTTGAGAACCGCACTGGCAATATATTTCACTATGTCTGCTATTGGAATGTATTCTGGGGCTTTATCTTCTTATATATCTCATGGGCTATATGATGGGCAAGGTTTTCTATTTTCTACATATACCGTTGTTGGAACTTTTGTACTTTATTATTCTTGGTATTTTTTAAAACGAAAATTATACAGATTTCCTGCTTAAAGCAATTAAATAAATCTCTACTGACTCTTTACGACTAGAAGATGGCTTAAAATGCTTAACTTTGTGAAAATTAAGCTTAATTTTGTTCAGTGTACTATTTTCTGTACCACCCCGAAAAATTTTAGCAATAAAATGCCCTCCCGGCTTTAAGATTTTTAAAGCAAAGTCAATCGCATGCTCACATAAGTCAAGAGTCCGAATATGATCAGTTTTCGCATGACCAGTCGTGTTCGCAGCCATATCACTCATTACAATATCAGCACTACCATCTAGCATTTTTATAATAGCCTCTTCTGTACCTTCAGCATAAAAATCTTTTTGCAGACAATCTACACCAATGATTGGCTCAACCTCAAGCAAATCAACGGCAATTATCATACTATTATTACTAGCAGATTCATCAGATTTAATAATTTTGGCAGCAACCTGGCTCCATCCCCCTGGGGCAGCCCCTAAATCAACTAATTTCATCCCTGGTTTTAACAAATTAAATTTTTCATGAATTTCTAGTAACTTATAAGCTGATCTGGATCTATAACCATCAAGCTTAGCTTTAGCAACATAAGGATCATTTAATTGGCGTGCAAGCCACTGTTTTGATGAATTTTTCTGCCTTTTTGCAGTTTTAACGGCAACAAACTTACCTCTAAAACCTGATATGTTAGATGTCATGGGACATAACCTCACTAGGTTCTTTAGCAATTCTATCTAATATAGAATTAACAAAACCAACCTCATTCTCACTCAACATATCACTTGTAATATCGGTGAACTCATTAATTACCACTTTGCTTGGCACATTTGGAAAAAATTGTAATTCACAAATTGCCACACGCAAAAGAGCAAGAAGTAGAACAGGTAAGCTGGTAATCTGCCATTCAGCTGTCAAATACCTTGATATCATCTTATCAATTTGGGGTAATTTTACAACTACAGACTTTACTAACAACTCAAAATAGCTTATACTTAATTTTACTTTTATTGATTTGTTTAAATTATTAGCTGCTCGCTCATCTTGATAGAATTGAATAGTTTGCTGTATGATTCGATCTATGTTTTTATCAGAACTTTCCGGTTTATACTGATAGATTGCTTGTACCGCAGCAATACGTGCTATTGTTTTGGTGTTAATCTTGGGTGAGGTCATAAAATTTTTCAACAGTATTGTAACATATTTAATCTATTACCTATAGCAAAAAAGTATAACTTAGTAAACCTCTTAAAAAAATAATGAGTTGTATGTTATCAATATTCGGATTTATTCTGACCATCAGTCTATTAGTATTTGTTCATGAGTTTGGTCATTATTACGTAGCTAAAATGTTTGGGGTAAAGGTTGAGGAGTTCTCGATAGGTTTTGGCAAGGAACTATTCTCTAAAATAGACAAAGATGGCGTAAAATGGAAAATTTGTGCTATACCCTTCGGTGGTTACGTTAAAATTTATGGATTTGACCCTGCAACATTTGAAAAACCCAAATCTTGGGAAGTTGATTCTTTAGAGCATTCGAGTTTGGCACATTACGCCTTTCTTAGTAAGCCTCTCTATGCCCAATTCTTAATTATAGCTGCTGGACCTATAGCTAATTACTTGTTAGCCATTCTAATATTCACAACTATTTATTTTTCTCACGGTCAAATAGAGATACCACCAATAATTGGTGAAGTGGTAGCTAATTCCCCTGCAGAACTAGCTGGACTTACAAAAGACGATAAAATTATTATAGTGAATAATAATAAAATTAACAGTATCGTCGATTTACAAAACAACCTATTAACCAATGGAATCAAGCCTCTCCATCTTTTAGTTGACAGAAATGGTGAGGTTATAGACATTTCTATAATTCCGGTAGAGAAAAAACTAGATAATCATCCTAATCTAAAAAGACCTTATATAGGAATTATTGCTAAAAATGAGCCTATTTACATTAAAATGAATATTTTTCAAAGTATCTATCAAGGATCTGTAGACGTTATTTATATCTCAAATTTAATTTTAGGACATTTTGGACAAATGTTAATGGGGACAAGATCGTTAAATGGAATTGGTGGACCAATTACCATTGCCAAGGAATCAGGAAAATCTTTAGAACAAGGGGTAGAAAATTTTGCATTATTTATTGCTATGATATCAATTAATCTAGGTTTACTTAATTTGCTACCGATCCCAGTTCTAGATGGCGGACATTTAGCATTTATAATATATCAAATAATTTTTGGTAAAACACTTAGTGGGGCAATAAAAAATGTTATACTAAGATTAGGTATGGGGATAATTATTTTTCTTATTGTAATTTCCCTGTCAAATGATATAAAAAACTTAGTTTTTAAATAATTAAGTTAACCATACCCGTTAGTATAAAATTAAAATATTAAAGAAAAGAAGGTTCTTGTGAAAATAAAAGTCAAATCAACTATTAAAATAGCTATTTTGGCAACAACTATTTTATATAATATCTCCGCTTTATCAGCTGAATATGTTAAAGAAATAACTATTCAAGGTAACAAAAGGATTGAAACCTCAACTATTGAAAATTATTTAAAGCTTCAAGTTGGAGAAGAGTATAGTTCGTCAAGAGCAGATGAAGCAATCAAAAATCTTTACGCAACATCTTTATTTGAGAATATAACTATTAGACTAGTAAGTGGTGGTAATTTGATAGTTACTGTCTCAGAAACTCCTTTTATTGCTAAGGTAATATTCAAAGGTAATTCTAAAATCAAAACCTCTGTATTATCGAAGGAAATGCTTACTATGGCCGGTGAATCAATGAGTCGGGCTAAAATCCAACTGGATGTCGAGAAGATTAAGGAGATGTACAAACGTGCCGGTCGTTATTCGACAACTGTCACCCCACAAATCGAAAAGCTTGAGAATGATCGAGTAAGAGTTACTTTTGATATTGCAGAAGGACCTAAAACAAAAGTTAAACAAATTTATTTCCAAGGAAATAATAATTATCGTACTAATGAACTGCAATCTGTTATCCTAACCAAAAAATCGAAATGGTTTAATTTTTTAGCAACTAATGATACCTATGATCCAGAGCGTTTGGAGTATGATCAAGTATTGCTAAAGGGCTTTTATCAATCAGTAGGATTTGCCGATTTCCGCGTTATTTCTGCTACAGCAGAGCTAAATCCAACCAAGGAATATTTTACCATCACTTATTCTATTGAGGAAGGAGCAAAATATAAATTTGGCAACATTACTATTGACAATAAATTGCCTAATATTGATCTAAATGAAATTAACAAATATGTTAATGTTACTTCCGGTGAGACATTCAATATTAATCGTTTAAATAGAATAACCGATAAACTTACTGCATATTTTGCCAGTCAAGGTTATCCAGGAATTAGTGTTTATCCTGATATAAGTGGTAAAAATCCAGATCATACTGTCGATGTTAAATTTGTGATAGATAAGGCAGATAAAGTATATATTAATCAAATTAATATTACTAATAATCTAAAAACTGAAGATAAAGTTATTAGGCGAGAATTTAAAATTTCTGAAGGAGATATATTTAATCGTTCTTATATTGAGAAAGGTGATCGAAATTTACGTAATTTAGATTATCTTGAAAAAGTACTTATTAGCGTCACGCCCACAGAACGAAAAGATAAATATGATATTAATATTGATGTTGAGGAAAAATCAACGTCATCAATTAGTTTTGATGCTGGCTATAATACAGCAGGCGGACCATTTGGACGTATATCATTCTTAGAACGCAATTTAATTGGTACCGGAAAATTGTTAAATGCTGGAGTGCAAGTAGGGAAAAAAAGTATTAGTTACTATGGTGGCATAACCGAGCCTCATTTTCTTGACAAAGACTTATCGCTAGGTTTCAATGTTTTCAATAATTATAGCGGTCGTGGTACTTCATTCCTTTCACAAGGAGATCAAAATTATACGTTAAAATCTATAGGACTCAAAACCTCTCTTGGTTATGATATTGCAGAAGATTTAAGTCATGAAATTGACCATACTATTAAAAGAGAAATATTAAGCTCTCCAGGCAACCCGAGTTCTATATTCTTAAATGAACAAATGGGAAAATTCGTAACATCTGCCATTGGGCATACTATCACTTATGATCAACTTGATAGTAGGATTGTTCCTAAAAATGGTTACATTATCAGCGGTACCCAAGAATTTGCTGGTGTTGGAGGTAATAATAAATATCTAAAACATGAACTAGACGGTAAGTATTTTAAATCTTTTATCAATAATAAATTTACTTTGAAAATTGCTAGTAGTGTTGGTAATGTCATGGGTGTAGGAGGTAAAGCTGTCAGAATTTCTGATCGCTTTAATTTGGGTGATTATAGTCTTAGAGGATTTGCTGCCAGTGGAATAGGTCCTAGAGAAAAAACAACAAATGAAGGTCTTGGTGGAGAAAAATATTATACAGTTTCAACAGAACTTAACTTTCCGACTGGTTTACCAGAAGACTTTAATTTGACTGGTGCTGTTTTTATAGATGCTGGTAGTCTGTGGGGGATAGGATTAAATTCTAAAAGTGCTTATACTGCTGATAGTTTTTATAATGATAGATCGCTTCGGGCTTCTGTTGGAGTTGGCTTTATCTGGGTCACTCGCTTTGCCCCTATCAGGATGGACTGGGCTTGGCCAATTAAGAAGAAACCTTATGATGATAAGCAAACTTTCCATATAAAGTTTGCTACGCATTTTTAATATGGAAAAAGCTATAGACGCGATTAGTATTTATCGATGCAAACTACCGTCATTGCGAGGGGGCGTAAGCCTCTGAAGCAATCCATTTTTGTGTCACCCCTGCGAAAGCAGGGGTCTAGATTCCGCACCGAAGCGGGAATGACAGGGTAAAAACGTCATTGCGAGAGGGCGTAAGCCTCCGAAGCAATCTATTTTAATCGTTTTTCTTGTCGGCACTAATTCAGGTTAATTGACTATATAATATCACTTCCGTAATCTTTCATTTTTTCTAAATAAATCATTACCAATGATAGACCACTATGTACCTCTATAGAAACAGTTTCACAAATAGTTCTATTAAAAGAAGAATTAGTACCCGGAAATGACATCTGATAATGCTCTAATTCCCATTTTAAGCCTTTAGTAGAAATTTGTGCTGATGAAAATCCAAGTAATGAGATTTTGGTATCTACAGACAATGTAAAAACCCTAGTCTCTCCAGCCTTAATTACGTACCCTACAATAGACGGTGCATAAAAAATGCTACCATTTTTAAGAAAAATACTAATATTATTTAATATATGATCAATATATCCTCCACTCATTCCTACAATTATAGCTGGTAACAGATTTTTATTCTCAAGATATTGTAGAGATTTTTCAAAATCACAGCTGTTCTGATCTGGTACACGAATTACTTCAGTATAGTCAATTGACGAGAAGTTGGGGACGTCGTCACTCGTCGCTCGCCTATTACTTATAGGCGTCGCTCCATCGTTCCTAGCCCCAAATTCTCCTGAATTGCCTATAGTATACAGTAAATCGACTTTTGCAGAATCTAAATCACCAATCACAACTTTTGGTATTATACCCATCTTGTACAAAGAATTTATTGCTCCATCAGCAGCTATAATAGGCAAGCCAATGTCAAAAAATGACTTATCAGGCAAGTCACCATTTAAAGCCAATATAGAATGGTATAGACCGATATCTATATGTTCATAAAAAGCTCTGTATCTATCTTGCATCGTAGTAACATTTTTGAATAATAGATATTATACTGATTATGAGTCCGGCAACATTGCTAAGAACAACAAATATTGAACCTTGGCAATAGCCATGAACAATCCATGCAACTGAGCAAGTAAGGTAATTTACTAGCATTAGCATAGATATATCATGTGTGGATTTTGTTATATATGCTTTATAGACCTGCGGCAATAGACCTATCAGAGATGTAATTAAGGCAATATAGCCAAAAAATTCTTCAATACTGTACACATTTCCCTCCGTTTGTATTAACAATATCAGGTTCAAAGGGTTGTTTATTAACTCTCAGCCTTAGTCTCCTATGGCACCCCTAATGTGAGCAAAATTATATATTTAAAGTAGATTAGTTGTCAAGATGTTTACAACAGTATCATTTGAGATTTGAGGGCTATAGTCAATTGATGAGAAGTTGGGGAAGTCGTCACTCGTCGCTCGCCTATTACTTATAGGCGTCGCTCCATCGTTCCTAGCCCCAAATTTCCCTGAATTGACTATATCTTTCAAAAATGTCATTGCGAGGGGGCGTAAGCCTCCGAAGCAATCCAATAAGTGTGGATTGCCACGACCATTACATGGTCTCGCAATGACAGATAACGTCATTGTGAGGAGCTACTTTAGTAGCGACTAAGCAATCCACAGAATAAACTTTATGGATTGCCACGCTCACATACATTCGCTCGCAATGACGGAAGCACTTACCCAAACGTCATTGCGAGGAGCTACTTTAGTAGCGACGAAGCAATCCACATAATAATCTTCATGTTCACTGGTAATGACGAAAAAGCTTATGACTTCTTTACCAATTCATCGATCAATGTATCAAAACCACTATTACTGAGAATATTCATGAACTCTGACTGTTGGGAACTGATCATACTAACACCTTCCGTAATAACATCTGAAACTTTAAAACTAGAATTATCGCTTACATCTTTTTGACGTACCAAGTAGTTTACTTTAGCTGTTCCTATCAACATTTCTACCATAAACTCACCTTTATCAAGAATACGCACTTGTTCAACTTTAGGCTGTTGACCATGATAATTTTTCACCAAATCAGCATAGACTGTACTGACATAATTACCATAAACTTCTGTAAATTGTTTAATTTGTTCAGGGGTTAAAGTTCTTCTGTAGACCCCAAGGGTAAATTTAGCCATCCAATCTAAATCCAGGTTAGCTAAAATTAGCATCTTACTTTTAACAATTTTGCCATCTTGAGTTAAATTTTGATCATTAAATACCTCTAGACCATTTTTTATTAGCTGATTAACATAGCTATCAACCCCCGCATTATTATCATTAGCAGTTGAATAGGCTGACAAAGACAGGAAATTTAAAATTAAGCAAACAATAAATTTTTTCATAATTTTCTATAATTTAGTTAGGTTTAGGGCATTTAAATTGTTTAGGATAGGCAATTACAGATTCCCGATTTTGATGCATAGCTGATCTTACAGCTATGTAAGGATCGGTAGAACTACGTGTTATATAGTCAGTAAATGGTAATAATCCTAACCTAGTATCTATAATTTGTACACTAGATACTACCATTTCAAAATTCCTATGTACCCTATACATTATAGGATTTAAATAACTATTTGTAAATACCGGATCTGTGAAGTCTCTTGCATTAGTAGCACCAATAAATGGTAGGACTAAGTATGGTCCAGGCCCTACTCCATAATGAGCTAAAGTATTCCCCAAAGTTTGTTTGGTAACTTTTAAGCCAATTTTACTTGCTACGTCAAATAATCCGCCTATACCAAATGTACTATTGATAAGAAATCTCCATATACTCTTCATAGTTTGATCATAATTCATCTGTAAACCATAATTGACAGCAGTCAAAGGTATAGTAATGTTATCTAGAAAACTACTCACTCTAGCTTTGGTATAATCATTAGTAAATTGTCTATAGCCTATAGTAATAGGTCGCAAAAACAGATAATCTAAAATGGAGTTAAAGACAAAGATTTTACGATTCAGTTTTTCATAAGGATCATAGACTTGCATACAACCATTCTTGGCACTATAAACATACTGAAAATCATCATTATCTTGAGTATTTTGAACATCCGCTATTGCGGTTAGGTTAAAAAAGTTAAGTATAACTAATGCTAGTAATATAAATCTCTTCATTATAGGTTTCATCAATGATTTTTCTTACAAACCACCATATAGTATTTATCATTTTTTTCTATAACTAATTCCTCACTACTTAATACAGTGAATTTAGTTTGACTTAAAGCTTCCTTGATATCTGTTATAGCAAAAATAAATTCTTTTCTTTTTAATGAAAGATTTGTAACGTTATTTATTGGCAAACAAAATGCAAAATATCCTAATTTATCGACTATTGAATAAATATCATTAAAGTAAGTTGACAGATTCTTAGTAAAAGAAAGAGCGTTAAAACTTAATATCACATCATATTTATTAGAATGTTGCTTAATAAAGTCTGGTATAGAAACTTCTAGTATATTATCATAGATATTCATATTTAGGGCAAAAACATTCATGGCTTCTGAACTTTCTACACCAGTAAAAGTAAAACTATCAGGAAAACGCTTTTTAACCTCAGCCCCCACTAAACCTGTATTACTACCTAGCTCTAAAATGCGGTAATTATCAGGCAAATCTGTTATGCCACTCATAATCCTACTGATAAAATTATGAGGTAGGTATAGTTGCTTATTACTACAAAATTTGTTGTTATAATATTCAGCCGTAAGATTTCTATATTGATGCCAAATTTGCTGAGGAATATCTGACGAATTATTATAATTTTGTAAAAAAGTTCCTAACTTGACTGGATCAGATTCAGAAGCTTTTTGTAGATGATACAAAGCCTTCTGATAATTATTTTTTAAGAAATATGTCCAACCAAGCCAGTAATTAACTTGGCAAGAATTATATTCAATTGAGGAGAAGTTGGTGACGTCGTCCCTCGTTGCTCGCCTATTACTTATAGGCGTCGCTCCATCGCTCCTAGCCCCAAATTCTCCTGAATTGACTAAAGCTTGGTCTGAATTAGAAAAAAATTTATCAACCAATTTAAACCTTAATATAGCGTCATTTAAGTTATTCTTATATAAATGTTCTATACCAAGCTTTAAATTAGTTTCTTTTAAGTGTGTTACCTTATATTTTACATCGGTAAAATAATTGATCAACGTAAAAATTTTCTCCATATACCAAGATGGAAAATTTTTGCAAAAATGATAGCATGATTTCATCTTATCCTTTATTAAACCGTAACTGTTATAAATAATTTTGCTGCCAAACATAAAGTCTATGAAATTTGATTTTGTTAATATATATAATAGCATATATATTAACTAGCACTAATGACTTTATCTATAATTATAGTCAATTGATGGGAAATTGGGGACGTCATTACTCGTCGCTCCTAGCCCCAAATTCTCCTGAATTGACTATACATAAAATAAATCTAATATCCCTCTTTGCTCCACCATTTTTTCTCTTCTTGTGGTAATTCTGAATTTAATAATGTTTGTCATTCCCGCGTAGGCGGGAATCTAAAATATTGCATAAAAACCCTGAGATATTATAGATTCCCGCCTACGCGGGAATGACACCCTTTTAGTTGAGACAAATGGCTAAATGCTAATTAGGTTAGCTATAATGGTAAAGTAATAGATAAACTTGTCATATTGTTATTTCATATCAATTTATATATAAAATAATAATATAATAATTTAACTCGCTCAAGAATTGTTTTTTGAAAACAAATATAGTATATACTCTAATGATTTGAGTATACTTGATAAAATTATATAGGTTCTACTATGTCACTTATTGCTAAACGATTAGATTTAATAAAGCCATCCCCTACTTTAGCCTTAGTCAAAAAAACATCTGAACTAAAAAAACTAGGCAGAGACATAATCTCCCTTGGGGCTGGTGAGCCTGACTTTGATACGCCAAATAATATCAAGGAAGCTGCAATTAAAGCTGTGCGAGATGGTTTAACAAAATATACTAATGTTGATGGTGTATTGGAGCTTAAACAAGCGGTACAGAACAAATTCAAGTATGAAAATAATTTAGATTATGATTTAGACGAGATAATCGTATCCAGTGGAGGAAAACAAGTAATCTATAATTTGTTTATGGCATCCCTTAACCCCGGTGATGAAGTAATTATTCCTAGTCCATACTGGGTTTCATACCCAGATATGGTAATATTAGCTGACGGTATTCCGGTATTTGTTAATTGTAACATGGAAAATAATTTTAAACTTACTGTTAATGTTCTAGAGCGAGTAATTAGCAAAAAAACTAAATGGTTAATTATTAATTCGCCGAGTAATCCAACAGGGGGGGCATATTCTTATCAAGAATTAGCTGATATTGCTGAATTATTACGCAAATATCCCAACATAAATATTATGTCTGATGATATTTATGAGCATATTATTTTTGATGATTTTAAGTTTTACACTTTTGCTCAAGTGGCACCGGATTTAAAAGATCGAATATTTACGGTTAATGGTGTATCAAAAGCTTATTCTATGACAGGATGGCGTATAGGATACGGAGCTGGTACTAAATCATTAATTAAGGCAATGGCTATTATTCAGTCACAAAGTACTTCTAATCCTTGCTCTATAAGCCAAATGGCAGCCATTGAAGCTTTAACTGGCCCTCAAGATTTTATTAAGTCTAATGCAAAAAACTTTCAAGAAAAACGTGACTTAACCTTATCAATCCTAAATGATATCAAGGGTATTAGTTGTTATAAGCCGGCAGGAGCATTCTATTTATTTCCTAAATGTAATGAATTATTTGGGCTTAAAACCCCCTCTAATAAAATTATCAAAGATAGTAATGATTTTGGAGAATATTTGCTTGAAGAATGTAGTGTGGCAGTTGTTCCTGGTATTGCATTCGGTTTAGAAAATTATTTCAGAATTTCTTACGCAACTTCGATAAAAAATTTGGAGCAAGCATGCTTGCGTATAAAAAATGCTTGTCATCAATTAAAATGATCAAGAAACTTCTTAAAAAGAATAATTTTGCACTTAGTGTAGTCACTAAATTATTGTATAGTTATTTGAGAGTGGTTTATTTTACCTGTCGTTGGCAGTTTGTTTTTCCAGATGGTTACAATGAACAGCAATTTTTAGCACAAAAAGGGGCAATTTTTGCTTTTTGGCATAACAGGCTCGCTTTGGGTCCAGGAATATTTACCGGTCATAAAGACATCCATGCCCTTATTTCTCCTCATTCTGATGGTAAAATAATTAGTGATATTGTCAATAAATTCGGCTTTGGGGTAATAAATGGCTCTACTAATAAAAATTCTGTGGTAGCTTTAAAAGCCATTATCAAAAAATTACATAATGGTAGTAATATAGTAATTACCCCAGATGGTCCGCGTGGACCTATTTACAAAATAAATAGTAATATTAACAAAGTGGCTCAAAAATATAATATAAAATTAATACCGGTTTCTTGTAAGGCTTCTAGATATTTTTTACTTAAAAGTTGGGATAAACTGATTATGCCGCTACCTTTTGGTAAAATAACGGCTTTTATAGGTTTGCCACTAATTTTTATGGGCAATGAAAATCAAGATGATATTAATTTAGCCCAAGCATTAAACATCAGTGAAATAAATTCATGATCTATTTATATCATATCTTAAGTTTCCTATTTCTTCCGCTATATGTTCTTTTATTGGTATTGAGAGTTATTGTTGGCAAAGAAGATATAAAGCGTATAGGGGAACGTTTTGCTATTGGGCATACACATACTATAATCAATTCAGGAGGATTGGGTAGCAGGAACGATGGAGTGACGCCTATTACCAACTTCTCATCAATTGACTATAAACGAAATGAAACTTTAGTTTGGATACATGCCGCCAGTGTAGGGGAATCTATGATAGCTCTTACCTTAGTCGAAAATATTAATGATCTTTGGCTAAAAAGAACGATGCCAAAAACCACCTTAAAGTTTTTGGTTACTTCAGGAACCAAATCTTCTGCAAAAATATTACAACAAAAGTTACCTGTAAATGCCTTTCATCAACTAATTCCTATAGACAATATTATTTTTGTTAAGAAATTTTTTAGAAATTGGCAACCAACTCTAGGAATCTTTATTGAATCAGAATTATGGCCATGTCTAATTAGCGAAGGGAAGAAACATTGTAAATTATTATTACTGAATGCTCGTATTTCTGATAAATCATTTGCATCATGGAAAAAAATAAGCTCATTTTTTAGGGCAATCACCTCTAATTTTAGTGAAATTATTGTTCAAAGTAACATCGATTATGAAAAATTTATGCAACTTGGTATGAGCAATATAAATAATTTAGGCAATATCAAATTTGCCAACAAAAAATTACCGGTAAATGAACAAGAATTAACAATTTTAGCACAATATATGAGTGCTAAAAGAATTATTGTATTTGCCAGCACTCATCTGGAAGATGAAACAGTATTACTGAATATTATAAAACCAATAAAACAACGATATCCAAATTGCTATTTTATTCTAATTCCACGCCATCCTGAACGTAAAAATGATATAGGGAAAGCGTGTACCCAACTAAATTTAACCTATAGTATCAAGTCTGAACAAAATATACCTATTCTGACTGATGATCTTTACATTGTTGATAAATTTGGAGAACTAGGATTATTTTTTAGCATATCTTATATTTCATTTGTTGGCGGTTCATTTAAACAAGGTGGACATAACGTACTTGAACCAGCATATTTTGCTAATTATATTATATTTGGATCAGATATGAGTAATTTTGCTAATATTGCTAATGAAATGCTTGCAAATAAAGCTGCTACGCAAATTCAAAACGAAAGTGATTTATTGAATAAAATGGAATATTTGCTATCTGAAACTGGTATCGAGGAAGCTAAAATTTATCAGACTAATGCCTTAGAATTTGTTAATAAAAACCAACAGATTTTAGGTAATTATTTAGCTATTATAGAAAAATATTTGTTATAGTCAATTCAG
>CAJYDF010000009.1:0-29678 GCA_913698145.1 Sericostoma sp. HW-2014 | reverse complement strand
TATTAAATGAAGTAATAATAGATGGGGAGTTTTAATGTTACTATCTGCCATTGTTATTATAACATATTGGGTTATAGGTGTGGTAGGCTATAGCCAAGGTATGCAAAGAATTTTCCAACCTAACACAGTAAAAGATAAAAATATTTATTCGTATTTTACCCTTGGGAAATTTATTATTGAATTTAATTATTTGCATGCCATAAAACCATTGGTAGAACCCCTAGCATCTATTATAAAGACTGAGCTTTGTCGTGCTTAATTTCGTGGGGATATATCAGCTCGTAATGACATATAAAGTAATGCTATTTAGGTATACTCAAATGATTTGAAGAATTGGCTCCGTAAAACTTCGGGGTATTCGTGTGTTCACGTACTTCATGTACGCTCCGCTCGCTCACCCCTTGTTTTACGTTCCAATTCTCCAAATCATTTGAGTATAGTATAAAAATAATAAAAATATTTTTTATAAAATGCTTAGTGTACCTCATAATTAGTATATACTACAGAAACTTGATAAATTATATTAATTAGCATGAAAATTCTTGCAGGTCTTAGTCACAAAAAATTAGCTAGACATTTAGCTAAGGAGCTAAATTGTCAATATGTGGAAACTTACATTACAACTTTTGACGATAGTGAGACAAAAGTACAAATCCTTGAGGACGTACAAGGGTGTGATGTTGTTATAGTGCAATCTACTTCTAGACCAACTAATAACCACTTGATGGAGCTTTTATTATTAGTGGATACGGTAAAAAGAGCAGGAGCCTCAAAAGTGACTGCGGTTATACCCTATTTGGGCTATAGTCGCCAAGATCGTAGATATGATAATTTTTCTCCAGTCCCTGCTCGTCTGGTAGCAAATATGTTGGAAATTGCTGGGGTTGATCGCATAATAACTGTTGATTTGCATTCACAGCAATTAGAGGGATTTTTTAAAATTGCTATACAAAATCTTGAGCCAATCAGTTTATTTGCTCCGATTATTAAGAACTATAATAATGCTATTATTGTGTCTCCAGATATTGGTGGTTTTGTACGTATAGGTGCAGTTAATAAGCTTTTTAACATGAACATGGCTGTTATTAATAAAAGCAGGGATAGCACGGATCAATGCCAAATGTCAGAAATAATAGGTAACGTTTCAGGCAAGCATTGTTTATTAATTGATGATATTGTTGATAGTGGAGAAACCCTTTGCAAGGGGGCTAAGCTATTAATGGCAGTAGGAGCATTATCTGTTGATGCTTTTGTGACTCATCCTGTGCTTTCTGGGTTGTCTAAGAAAAATATTGAGAATTCTGATATAATGAACATCTATATAACCGATACTATAGAAACTACTGATTTACCTTCTAAATTTCATATAATATCCGTTACTCCAATTATTGTAGCAGCATTACAACCTATGCAAGATTATGACAAGATTATGAGGATTTAGGATTTTATTATGCACAATGCTCGTTGTACTCTTGAAATAGATTTAGCAAAAATTCGTACTAATTATCGTATTATTTCTGAAATTTGCAAAAATTCAAAAATTGCTGCTGTGGTAAAGGCTAACAGCTATGGACTTGGAGCCGATATTATCGCACCAGCATTACAGATGGAGAATTGTCAGAATTTTTTTGTAAACTCAGTTAATGAGGGGGTGGAATTACGTAAAGTGTTAGGAGAGAAACCTAATATTTTTGTGTTTCATGGTGTATTTTACAATGATGTTGAGGAATTTGGCAATAGCAACTTAATTCCGGTACTTAATAGTTTGCAACAAATTGCCATATGGCAAAAGTTTGCTGCTAAAAAACAACAAGTATTACGTTGTACAATCCATGTTGATACTGGTATGCATCGTTTGGGAATGGCTGACATAGAGATGCAACGTATCATAGATAACCCTAGCCTATTATCTGGTCTTGAATTACAATATGTTATAAGTCATTTATCTGCCTCTGAAATAGCAGATAATCCTTATAATTTACAACAATTAACAAAATTTAGATATTATCTAAACTATTTACCAACAGCTAAAGCTAGCTTAGCTAATTCTAGTAGTATATTTCTAGGACAAGAATATCATTTTGACTTAATACGTCCTGGTGCGGCATTATATGGGCTTAATCCTTTGGGAATTTCCTCGAAAAATCCGATGCATAACCCAATTAGGCTGACTGCTCCGATAATACAATTACAAGAATTACCGCCAGAAAGTTATATTGGTTATAATATGACTTTTAAAACAAAGCGTAATAGATTGATTGCTACCTTGCCTCTTGGTTATGCTGATGGTTATTCTAGAGCTTTTAGCAATTGTGGAGAAGTTTGTATTGGTTCCTACTTAGCTCCTGTAGTTGGTAGAGTATCGATGGACTTAATTACCATTGATGTTACTGAACTACCACCAAATGAAATATTTTTAGGGCAACAAGTGGAGATTATAGGGGATTATTGTACCCCAGATAAAATAGCTAGTGTAATAAACACCATTGGTTATGAAATTCTTACCATGCTCGGTGACAGATATAAGAGAGTATATAAAAATGATTATTAAGATAGTTAATTTATTCGGCAAACATACTATTGCTTTCGCAAAAACTATAGGAGCTTTTTCTCTATTTACTATAGCGGTAGTTACTAGTATTTTTAGGCGTCCCTTATATGGCAACTTACTATTCAAGCAGTTGTTATCTATAGGCTTTTACTCCCTACCAGTTGTTGCGATGACTACCTTTTTTTCTGGGGCTGTACTGGCATTACAAAGTTATACAGGTTTCTCTCGTTTCTCGGCTGAAAGTTCAATAGCTACGGTGGTAATTCTGTCAATAACTAGAGAACTTGGACCAGTTCTTGCAGGTCTCATGGTGGCTGGTAGGGTTGGTGCATCAATTGCCGCTGAAATAGCTACAATGAGAGTGACGGAACAAATAGATGCTCTTTATACTTTGTCAACTGATCCAATAAAATATTTAGTTTTGCCAAGGGTGCTAGCTGCCGTTATTACCTTACCATGTTTAGTATTAATCGGTGATGTATTAGGAGTAATGGGTGGCTATTTGGTAAGTGTTTATAAGCTTAATTTTAATAGCTCTAGTTATATGGTAAATAGCTTTAAGTTTTTACAATCAATAGATGTTATTTCTGGTTTGGTAAAAGCAGCGGCTTTTGGTTTTATTATTTCAATAATAAGTTGCTATAGCGGATATTGCTCTGGAACAGGAGCAAAAGGAGTCGGAACTGCTACAACTTCGGCGGTAGTAAGTTCCTCGGTGCTGATTTTAATCAGTAATTACTTAATAACAGCATGTTTTTTTTAAAGTTATGAATAACCAATCAAAAATAAAAATACGTTCATTATATAAATCTTTCGGTAGCCGAAAGGTACTTGATGGTATAGATTTGGACATAAAGCAGGATAGTTCGATAGTAATCCTTGGCGGTTCGGGAAGTGGTAAATCAGTACTAATTAAGACGATAGTTGGGTTAATACAGCCTGATAAAGGTAGTATAGTTGTTGATGGGGTAGAGACTGTCAATATCTCAAATAAAGATAGATTTAAAATGATGGAAACTATAGGCTTTTTATTCCAGGGTGGAGCTTTATTTGATTCTCTAACTGTTCAAGATAATATTACGTTTTTTGCTGAAAAATTGTATAAATTA
Source organism: Sericostoma sp. HW-2014 (assembly GCA_913698145.1). Taxonomy (NCBI): domain Eukaryota; kingdom Metazoa; phylum Arthropoda; class Insecta; order Trichoptera; family Sericostomatidae; genus Sericostoma; species Sericostoma sp. HW-2014. The sequence continues at coordinate 26,018 of CAJYDF010000009.1, read as the reverse complement.
TCTCCCAAAAATAAACAAGAGTTAGCGGCATCTAAACTTAATTCGGTAGGTTTATCTAGTAAGATACTCAATCTTTATCCATCTGAACTTTCTGGGGGGATGCAGAAAAGAGTATCTTTAGCTAGGGCTATTTGTGGTAATCCTTTGATTCTTTTTCTTGACGAACCAACTACCGGTCTTGATCCTATAATGGCTAATGTTATTAATGAATTAATAATTAAAGTTCAAGAAGAGCTAAAAGCTACTACCATTACCATAACCCATGATATGAATAGTGCTTATATGATAGCTAAAGAGGTTGCTATGATTTATCAAGGGAAGATTTTATGGTTTGGAACAAAAGATGAGATAAAAAATAGTGATAATCCCTATTTGCAACAATTTGTTAATGGTTTAACTACTGGACCAATTGAGGTGTGAGCGTTCACGGAAAAAAGTTAAAGTACAAAATGGCATTGCGAGGAGCCGCTTTGCGGCGACGCGGCAATCCAAAAAATGACCAGGAATGGGATTGCTTCGTCGGCTACGCCTTCTCGCAATGACGTTTGTGAATTTGATGTAATGTTAGTTGGAACTATATGGGAAGAATAATTGATTACTTAACCATTTCTGTCCCCTAATTGACAGTAGGGGATAAACTTGTTGTTTAATTTTTTGATAATATTGTTTTATATAACTTATTTCATCTTCATTTAGCATTTTATAATCTATTAACTCCTTTGCATAAGGAACCATGGTAAGAGTATCAAACTCTAAATAATTTACATCCTGTAAGCTATTTCTGATATACATCAAATTTTCTATTCTAATACCAAATTCGTTGATTTTATAGTAACCAGGCTCATTAGACACAATCATACCTGGTTGTAAAATCACGTTACTACGTAAATTAATATTTTGTGGTCCTTCATGGACATTTAAAAAGCTACCAACCCCATGACCTGTACCATGCGGATAATCTTGCCCATCCCTCCACAAAAATTGTCGAGCTAATACATCTAAATGGCTTCCTGTAGTAATATTGACCGGAAACTTAATCATCGATAGAGCAATATGTCCCTTAAGAACTTGAGTATAACGTAATTTTTGCTCCTCGGTAGGGTCACCTATAGCAAAGGTTCTGGTTACATCAGTAGTACAGCCTTTATATTGTCCACCAGAATCAATTAATAATATACCTTTACCTAAGATTTTTTTTGCTTGATGGCTTGTTGCTCGGTAATGAATTATCGCACCATTTTCCTTAAAACCACATATAGTTGGGAAACTATTCGTAACATATTGATCTTGCTTAGATCTAAATTCGGTTAATATTTCTCCTAAATCATACTCAGTTTGATCTTGTAAATTTGGTAGCTCAAACAAATATGCCAAGAATTCACATAGTGCCACCGCGTCATTAATATGAAAATTAACTGCGTGTTTAATCTCAATATCATTCTTAATTGCTTTCGATAGTTGACAAGGGTCGTTAATTTTTTCTACTAGTTTATTATTGAGCAAATCCATAATGTAACTTGAGGCAAAATTTTCATCAACGAGAACCTTATTAGCATGACCCAATATACCGGCAAATCTTTCTTCCGATAAAATAGTTATGTCAGGGCGAGCAATCATAATTTCTTGATTAGCTCTATTCGGGTTAGTAAATAAATATAGTTGGTCTTGAGTGATTAGAACTATAGCGAGCATCAATGGTGAATATGGAGTGTCACTTGCTCTGAGATTTAATAGCCAGCATATTGAATCTGTTGAAGTAACAATCATCGTATCGGCGGAATATTTAGTTAGTAGATTGCGGCATATGGCAATTTTATTACTATATGATTGACCAGAAAATTTATCATCATGAATATATATTTTTGATGATGGCTGATCAGGTTTATCATACCAAATTTGGTCTATTAAATTATCAGATATCTTCTGTAAACGGGATCTTATTTTAGCAAATGTTTGTAACTTAACATTAGTAAAGAGTTTCGAATCATATCCCAATATACCATCATTACCTAAATAGTCATCCCAAGGAAAATGTGCTAAATCTTTAATATCAAAAATCTTAAAAGTTTCTTGATCTAGTTCATGTTTACTTTGTTCTAGATAACGACCATCTGTAAAAAATACCGCCTTACCTTTGCAGATCACCGCAATACCATTTGATCCGCTAAAGTTAGTTATATATTGCAGTCGCTTAGCACTTTGATGAACATACTCATTAAGATATTGATCGTTACATGGTACTATATAGCCATCTATTTTATACTTAGCAAATAGCCCTCTAATATTACGGATACGTTCTTGCATCAAATAACCTACTATTTACCCAAAAGAATTATCTGCTTCTTTCACTATGCGGTTTCTTAGTTACAGAGCTAACATGGCGGGGTGCAGCTTTTTCATCAGCCGGAACCTTAGATATATCATTTTTGATAGATTTGCCGATAAGTTGAGCAGCTTTTAGAACTTCAGGACTTAGGTTTTTTATGTTATCTAAAGGTTTTTCTATCTGCTGTTCTCTTGCGAGATTTGGAGTTCTACCAATCATCCCATCAATAGACACTTTAAAAAAATCGGCAAGAAGTACCAATGTAACACTAGATAGCATTTTTTGAGTATCATCTTCTTTTAAAAAAGGACGTAATGCATCTTCACTAAGACCAAGTTTTTTACCTAACTCAGACTGAGTTAAATCATTTTTGACTAGCTCCTTATTGATAAAACTCCTTAAATTAGCACTTAATTCTTCAGGAGATAGTTTAGCATATTGCTGTTTTTCTCCAGAGTCAAATTCCTCTCTACCCAACAATTCATTGACAGAGCATTTAAAATAATCAGCTAGTTTGAGTATGTTTTTTATCTCAGGACGCCGATTATCTAGCATCTTCCTCATAGTAGTTTCAGGAACATCTGAAGCCTCAGCTAGTTGACCTACCTTTAGCCCTTCCTCCTTCATTTTTTTATTAAGGAAATCCTTTATATTTTCAAACCAACCCATTAAACATAATCTTTTATAAATTTATCCGTGAAAAACGGTTTTTTTCTTGACAGAAAAAAAACCTTATAGTAAAGTTGTTTGTCTTACCAAATAAATTTAACAAATTCTTTCAGTAAGATAAACTTTAGGAATCGTAACCATTTTACATATAAATTCAACCACTTGTCAATATGTATAAGTTGAATATAAGAAAAATGTTATTAACCCTAAAAACCCAATCATAAAAGGAAATGCTTTATGAATATATACAATATTTATCTGATAATCAAATATATTATTGCTTATTTAGCAACTTTTTTATTAAAAATGCAACCTAAATTATTATTTTACTCAACAATTAATAGGAATATTTTTCCTATTATCATAATCAGGGGGTTTTGTGCAAAATGATCTTGAGGATAAAAAATTCAATATAAATGATAAAGATATAAAACAGCTATATAGCAAGATTATGACTATATCAGGTTACATAATTGCTATGAGGTCAGATTGTCTAAAAGAAGCTAAAAAGACTGAGGATGCTCTAAAAACTCTAATCAGACGTACATATGATATTAGAGGTGGACTTTGGATATGTTTGATTACTATATGGTTTTTAGTCATACTTTTTCTGCAAAAAACTTTTAGTTAATACCTACACAGTCAATTATACTTCTTTTGAAACTTTACTTCTGCTGGTAATTTGTGCGTGATACCGGTACCATACTCCTCATGTACATTTGAGTACGCTGCGGTTCGAGGTGAAGTGTCTCCTACAAATCTTTGTGCATAAGCGAGTTTTGAAAGAAGTCTATTTTCTCTTTTTTCTTCTCTTTAATCCTTTTTTTGTCATGGGCTGAGAAGGTGGGGTTACTTGCGGGGCTAATTGTGGAATTAGCTTATAACCACAACAATTCATTTTTAGCATAAAATATAGCAATGTTGTTTGTACTAAATATAGTGATATGAAACGATAGAGCCAATCACTAGCTATAAAATACTGTATAATTGCATTAAACACACCACCAACATTAATGTAAATAATAATAAACCAGATATCGTCAGTAATTTTACCACTTCTAGAAATCTCAAAATTCTTAGTAGAATAATGTTTTAGAAAATTAATATGACTATAGCTAAAGCAACTAATAACTAATATCATAGCAAAAACTATACCTATAAAAAAATTTAAATTAATGAGTTCTTGTAAATCTCCTGTCTTGATATAATCATATAGTGCTTGTTCTGTCCAGCTGCTATTGGTTAATTTTTGGTTTATATATTCAAAAGATTTAAATCCTAATATGATTGACATTATACTGCAAGATAGCAATGTATAACTATATCTCATAGCAAATATCCATAATGGTATTTCCCTTTTAACCATGTTAGTAAATGCTAATCTACTCATAAATTACCTTTATTAAGCCCTTCTTCCATTAAATTAATAAATTCATCTAACTTTTTTCTATAAAAACTCTTCTCTTGAATTACAAGAATTAACATTAATATCTTGAAAAGGCTCTTCTATAATTTTTTTGGTCTAATATTAATTTCTTTAAGTGCCAACAGTCCAATCTAATAATTCTAATTCTTTAATACGTTGAAATTCTGATAAGTTATTAGTAACACAAATAATTTTATGCTCTAATGCGGTGGCAGCTATTAAAACATCATATGCTCCTATAGACTTACCTTGCTGTTTTAGCAATGCTCTAATTGCAGCTGCTATTATTGCAGTACCATCATTAAATGGTAAGATACTAATAAGACTTACTAGGCTTTGCCATTTCTTATACAGCTTATTCATCTGCTGACTTTGTTTTATATTAAAACCATATTCTATCTCCAATAAAGTTACAACAGATATACTTAAGTCACTAGGACTAACCTGTTGCATTTGTTCTATAACATTAACCTGCCCTCTGAGAAAAAAGGATATTGTGCAAGTATCTAGAAGGTATTTCATAATTTATGTTGCCCTATATTTCATTAAAACTTGTGATCTTTTGGTTCTAACATACTTTGCCTTAATTCCTTTGTATCTGGGTATAAATCTCTTGTGTCTTTATCAAAACTAAAAATGCCTTCTGACCATTTTGTTTGTTTATGACTATTAATCCAGTCAGTTAATGCTTCATTTATTATGCTATTTCTACTTTTGCCTGATAATTGTCTTTGCTGCTCTAGCTCGTTATATAAATGATCGTTGATATAAATATTAAAATTCATATTAAACCTCCTATTTATTTAGTTATTTACTATATAACATATTATAACATGTTATATCATTAAGAAAAACATAAATATTTTTCTTTGTTATTACAATGAAGTAAGAATAGGGAAATATCGACTATACGCATAGAAATGAGGGTTCTGGAAATTCTTCTTTTGATAAACTAATTCATTGCCATCTAGATCAACAACATTTCCACCATTAGCTTTAATTAGTGCATGACCTGCTGCGATATCCCATTCCATAGTTGTCCCAAATTTGGGATAAATATCGGCTTTCCCTTCTGCTATTAGACATAATTTAATAGAGCTTGGTATGCTAACTATTTCGGTAATTAAATGTTTTTCTAAAAATTTCTTAATCTCTGAATTGGAACAGCGTGAGCTAACAACAGCACTATAATGATTTCTAGGTAAGACGTCAAAACTTACTGCCACATCATTTTGTTCAACTCGCAAAATATTATTAACATCTGTATAATGTAATTTCTGTATGGATGGTTGATAGATAAAGCCAATAACAGGCATACCATTTTTTATCAAGGCAATATTTACTGTATATGTATCCTCACCTTTTACATAACTTTTTGTCCCATCAATCGGATCAATCAACCAAAAATGCTCTTTATTTAAAGCAACTGGCTCTCTCTCTTCACAAATTACAGGAATATTTGGTGTTAACTTTGTTAAACCATTATATATAAAATCACTAATTTCTTTATCAGCATTTGTTACAGGTGAATTATCATCTTTATAACAAACTATTAGCCCTAAATCTCTTGTCATTAGAGCAATTCTTCCAGCATCGGTAATTAAACTTTTTAACGATCTAATTAAATTAACTATCATTTGTTATTTTCTATAAATTGCTTAGCCTCATCATCTTCTAACCATTTTCCTGTTTTTAATAATATTTCTTGTTGAACTTTCACTATATTATCCTGTGGAATACCCTTTAATTCTGTAGCAGCTAAATATTCTATACCATAATAATTGAGATCAACTGTCTTTAGAAAATTATCTATATCATTTAATTCACTTTTTTTATTCTCAAAAATTATAATGTTATTAGGTAAAATATTTGTGATACGCATGAACTCATATAGTGCCTGAGATTTATTTAAAAAATCAGTAAATATTATGCCTTTATAAAAAATCGGTGACCTTTTATCATTCTCATCAAATTTTAATATTTCTTTATTATTAACTTTATCAGTAAATTTAATACCAAGTCTACTTAGTTGCTCATACTGCCATTCCTCATAATTTTCAATCCTTCTACATGCTGGGTTAATTTTAGTAAAGCCAAAAACCAAAGCCCCAGAACTCTTTAGCTTATCAATAAATTTCGACCAATTAGCTTCTACCAACATAACTTGTCTTTGCAGTAGCAACTTAGCAATTACTTCATCTATATTGGAGCGATACTTTTTTAAAGCAGCAAGCTCCTGGGTAAACCCCCCATAAGGATTGGCATAACGAAACATATTAGACTTAGGCGTAACTATTGTATCATCAATATTGATTAGCACTAAGCTAGATCCATTAATTTTTTCAAATAAATTTTTTACCGTAACAGAATCTATAGAATAAGTGGGAATGATTATTGCATAACTCGTATATGGTAGCATAACAAGAATTAATAATAATTTTGACTTATGCAGGAGGTCTAACAATTTTAATAAAAAATTATTTTTTATTGTCATATGGATTTATGTTTTTCTGATTTTTAATTTTAACATTGCTTCTTTTTGTAGCATTTATCTTATTAATCAACTCACTAAATAATTTTACAAAATCACGAGAGTTAAATATTGATTCTTTTGTATCAGATAATCGATAATTATAACCAATAAACATCACGTTATCGTCATAATTTTTGAGTTGACTTTCCATCGAAATTAGCTCACTAGAATTTTCATCAACCATTATTAGAACTTTTGGCATGAACTTCACTTCTATTAAAAAGTTTAATATTAACCGAAATGAAGGACTATTATTGCTGCTCAATATACCTTGATAAAATGTCTGATAAGTATTATCAAAAGGCTCCATATTATTAAAAATAAGATAATTATGTTGAGGGAAACTATTAGATAAGTCAATATTGAATTTTTTTAAATAATCAGCCTTCCATATTTCTAGTTTCTTTATATTGTTAAAGTTACCAGTTAAACTACGGTCACTAACAATTACTGGACTTCCTTTATCCATTATACCTTTTATAAATTTAGGTAAATTACTATCTAGTAACTCATTGTTATACTCTGTAAACAATATTGTATCAATATAAACTACCTTTGATGCTTTAACTAATTTAAATAATTCAGATAGTTTAGATAATTCATTTTTATTCAGTTGGTTAATTGGAGGAAAGAATGATTTGAATATAACTTTGTCTCTCCCTAAAACCAACAGGATATCCTCAGGAGGATAATTATTGCATAATTCTTGATATTCATTATTTATTTGCTCTAAACTATTAGTCTTAACAATCTTGCCATCTGCTATTAAGGGCAATAATAGTAGTATGCAAGCAATATATTTATTGCATAATTTGATACTTTTCAAAGCAAAATCGTATAGCTTTAATTTAGTTTCTCTAGTTAACATGGTATTTGCTATTATTTTTAGTCATTGCAAAAGCAGAGTTTCAAAAGAGGTCTATTATCTTGCCATTATGAATTCAATATCAATATCCACTTTTTGCCATATCTTATCACAAGTAAGTATAGGATAATTTTTAAACATTGCTAAAGCAATACAACCCCTATCGCCTAAGGATAAACCATACTGTTTTGTTTTTTTTATTATTTTTGCTGTTATTAATGCCTGTTCTTCACAAAAATCTATAATTTTAATACCAGAAAGTTTGATCAGATTTCGACAATCGTCTTCTGTTAAATTTTGTACTTCAATACAATATTTATATAACTTCCGCAATATTTATACTTGAGATTATGGCATGTTTCAAATTCTGTCTTACAGATTCATACCCAGATTCTTTTGCAAATAGCATTATAAGAGCGGAAGAATCAAATACTATCTTATTAGCCATTTTTTATATTTCTCAATTCTTCTATCTGGTATTCTTCATGCTTTTTGTTTATAAAATCATCTACTACTGAATCTTTTTTATCAGTTTGATTTTTTATAAAAATTGCATGCATCTCATCTATTATTTTATTAGCACTAATTATTTTTACTTCATCTTTATAAATTTCTAGATTAACTTTATCACCAGGTTGTATATTAAGCACTCCTCTTATTTCTGACGGAATCAATACTCTACCATGTTGATCCATACTTGTTATTAGTTTTTCCACAATCTATACCTAAATGTTTATTTAAATAGTTTAACATTTAATATAATATGTCATTTAAATAAATTACACAATAAACTTATAAATTGCTGTCGATAACAAGGCATACCCTACAATTTTTATTCATCATCATAAAAAAATAGCAAAAAAACCGTAAACGTTCACTAGACCTCTTGTAAAACTCGCTTATGCTGAGGAATTTGAAGGAGACGCTTCACCTCGAACCGCAGCGTACTCTAGTGTACGTGAGGAGCAAAGTACCGCTATCACGTACAAATTATAGTCAATTCAGGAGAATTTGGGGCTAGGAGCGATGGAGCGACGCCTATAAGTAATAGGCGAGCGACGAGTAACGACGTCCCCAGCTTCTCATCAATTGACTATACCAGCAGAAGTAGAGTTTTGCAAAAGGTCTACGGAGATATGATTAATGGTTTTTTAGTTTCTGATAACCATTAACTATGCTACTTTCTTTTTTTATACCAGTATATTCAAGAGCAATATAATAATTGCTAACTTCAGAAATTCTTATACATTCATCTATATCATGGATATTATCGCTGTGTTGCATTTCTTCGTTCTTCGGGGCCTTCTCTCTTGCTTTTTCAATTGCTTCACTTCTTGATTGGGCAACTACCAAGGTCATAAAATGGTACTCTCCAAAGGAATTATTTTTATATGAACCAAGATTTACAAAAAACAGATAATTCTCACTAGCCGTAGGTTTTGTTTCGTGAATATGAATATTAAAACCATCAATACTATCCGCTATAAACCAAGAATCAATATGTAAAGATACAGGTGTACCAATCCATTTGTTTTTAATCTGTTGAGACATATCTATATTTGATTTCCCAATTACAAAAACCACATCATGTATTTCTATATTGCATCCTTCAATCTTACCACCAAGGTAAAAAATACCCAATTTAGGATAGTTAAACATAAAATCATGAAATTGTGGCATATAAAAAGTTCTCAACAAACAAATAAGATTATTCATGGTGCCGATAGAGGGAATCGAACCTCCGACCTACGCGTTACGAATGCGTCGCTCTGCCAACTGAGCTATACCGGCGAGATGTTTATAAACTTGCGTTAGTTTAACATTTTTGACCATTCTGGGTCAGAAGCATCTTGAGGGGTGATAACTTCTCTTTCATTATAACCGGTTAAATCAATGGAATATATACGATTTCTCCCAGCTACTTTGTTTCTAGGAGGCCAACCTTTAGCAAACATAATTATCCTACCATTGGTTGACCAGCAAGGACTTTCAACCAGATACCCGCTAGTTATAATTCTTTCACTATTTTCCTCACCATTAGCAAGAGCTTTCATCACCCCAATGGTAAAACCCTCTCTAGAAATCTTAGTAAAAGCTATATAATCCCCTCTAGGCGACCAACTTGGTGCATAATAATTTCCCCCGCCAAAACTGATACGTTCAACATTTGAACCATCAGAATTCATAATATATAATTGCCTTGATCCACTTCGATCAGAATTAAAAACTATCTTAGTACCATCCGGTGAATAGCTAGGAGAAGTATTAATACCAATACCATTGGTCAATTGTTTAGTCACCATACTATTCAAATCAGTTTCAAAAATATGGGTAGCTCCATTTCTTGCTATTGACATTATAGCCTTGTCCCCCTGGGGTGAGAATCTTGGAGCAAAGGACATACCAGGGAAATTACCAACCAGTCTCTCTTTACCTGTTTTAAGATCACGAATATAAACATGTGGTTTTTGCTTTCGTGCATACGATAAATACATAATCTTATCTGCTTGCGGCGAAAATCTTGGAGTAAGAACTAGATTTTTACCATCTGACAGATATTTGTGATTAGCACCATCATGATCCATCATAGCTATTTTCTTTACTCGCTTTAGATAAGGTCCACTCTCTGACACATATACTATTCTCGTATCAAAGTAACCTGAATCGCCAGTAATTTTTTCATAAATTTTATCAGCTATTTTATGTGCCACCCTACGCCATAAATTTGCTGACACTTCAAAAACCTCACCTATAAGATCTTTTTCTAAACTTACATCCCATAATATAAAACTAACCTTTAGCTTACCAGAAGATAGTTTGATAACTTCACCATTAATTAGCAGATTAGCATTAATTTGTCGCCAAGCAGCAAAAAGAGGCTTATGTTTTATCCCTAGAGTTTGTTCTATAAAAGAAGCAGTAGAAATAGGACGAAACATACCAGAACTTTTTAGGTCATTAGATACTACGCTAATTATATCAGCACCAATTACACTATTGCCACTATTATCTGCATCAAATTTATTGATGGCTATCGGCATTGGATCAACATGTCCACGCTCTATAACTATAGTTTCTATTGCATAGCTATTAAAGTTAGCAACTACTAATAGTATAACAAATAAATACTTGATCACTAATCCCACCTAGATCATTTTTTAACAAATTATATCAATTTTTTTACTAGCTATATTTTATTAGCTACACTATAGCAGATAAATTGTAAAACACTAAGTATTAGAATGTAAAAAATAATAAATTTTATGAAAATAATGAAGAGATGCTTATACCTTGTTATCGACAGCAAGAATACTAATATTTGACATTCATAAATGATCAAGATACAATCAACATATGTGGCATAAAATGTTATATTATGCACAAATCGCTAGCATGGATATTATGGAAGTTATACGTACAAAATTAGGGGATGGTGGCAGAGTCATTATTCCATCAATCTTTCGTCACAATCTTAATCTAATGGCAGGAGATGACATTATATTACATATGAAGGATGAGACAATTTATATTACCACTCCTAATCAAGCTTTATCCAAACTACAAACAAAGGTGAGAAACCATATTAATGCCACTAATCAAAATGTTTCCCTTGTTGATGAGCTAATAGCCATGAGACGTTTAGAGGCAAAGCGTGAATAATAATATTATACTTGATGCTTCCGCATTACTCGCTCTCATCCAAGAAGAACAAGGGGCAGAGATAATAAAACCTTTATTAAAGTTTTCTGTCATGTCGACTGTCAATATTGTCGAATCTTTAACAGCATTACAGCGTTTCGGTATTTCACCACAAAAATCACTAACTTTGATTAGCGATATTATTACTCTAATTGTTCCATTTGATCTTGAACAAGCTGGGTATGTAGCCGAACTACAATCACATGTTCAGCACAAAGGTTTATCTTTAGGCGATCGTGCTTGTATTGCTTTAGGTATCAAATTACAAATACCCATATACACTGCTGATAGGGTTTGGACTCAACTACAATTAAATAATGCAGATATTAAATTAATTCGCTGAATTCCTACAAAAATATATCCAGACAAGTTGTAACTGGACATTAAATTAACTTATCTTCTATTCTTTCTAACTGCCAAAAGAATATTTAGTTATTGGAGTATAAAACACCACTTAATTAATTATCTCCGACAATCAATTAGTCAGATTAGCTATAATTTCGAAAGAAATCCAATGTTAAAAAAATACTGAAAAGATAAAATATTGAATAGGCAAATAATTTCTTAGCCTGTTTATTATCTTTATCACGAAACAAAGAAACAGCATAATATAGAAAAATTAGACCTAATATAAATGCCGTAAGCAAATATAAATGATTACTTATTCCTAAGCAAAATGGCATAAATGTAGTAATAAACATAATTATACTATAGGCAAGAATTTGCTTCTTAGTATAATAATCTCCCTTTACTACCGGCATCATCGGAACATCACAATTTTTGTAGTCTTCTGAACGAAAAATTGCCAATGCCCAAGAATGCGGTGGTGTCCAGGTTAAAATAATCATAAATAAAGAAAAAGAGCCAAGAGAAATCTCATTAGTCACCGTTGCCCAACCAATCATAGGCGGTAATGCACCCGCCACCCCACCAATAACTATATTTTGCATGGTTGAACGTTTTAGCCACATAGTATAAATGAAGACATAATATAATATGGTTATTAATAACAATAAAGCCGATAGCAGATTAACACAAAGACCCATCAGAAAAACTGAGAAGAAGGCAACAACCACACCAAAAGCTAAAGCGTCCTGTGGTTCTATAACCCCGGTGACTAGAGGTCTATTTTGCGTACGTTTCATTATGGCATCAATATCTCTATCATACCACATATTAATAGCTGCACTACTACCAGCTCCAAGCGTAATACAAAGCATAGCAATGCCCGCTATAAATGGATGAATTACGCCTGAAGCAAGCCATAGACCAGAAAAGCTGGTAAATACCACAAGTGCCATCACTCTAGGTTTCATCAGCATAATATAGTCCATAACAGAGCTATTAGACCTTTTTTGACTAGTACTAATCTCTAGTTTTGCAAGAGGTCTAATATAATTAGAGGAATTATTCATATATCTTTATCTCAAGAAAATTTATTATTTCTAGGGAATCCACTAGGAGGGATTTTGCCAACAGAGCCTCGTCGTCCACGAAATGGTAAAAGATCTTTCTCTACCCTAGTCTTTTCTCCTATTTTCCAGCTTAATCCTAAACTACTATCAAATATCTTAACATCCATCAGTTTGGCATCTTTAAATTTTTGCAGAGTTACGCCTTGTCCTCGTTTCATTATTGGTACTTCATTGAGATTAAATACTAATAATTTCCGGTTTTCACCTATACAAGCAAGACAATCGCCATCTACTGGTAAGCAAGTAATACAATAATGATTTTCAGGAACTTGCATAATTTGCTTACCAAGTTTAGTTTGGGCTACTACTTCATCTGAATCAATAATAAATCCTTTGCCAATACTACTGGCTAGTAAAAGCTTTTGGGTTGGTTGATAGACACACATGCTTACTATTTCTTCATTACCAATATCTATAATCAGCTTTATCGATTCTCCATTGCCTTTCCCTCTAAATATATTATCGCCTAGAATAGTGAAAAAACGCCCCGATGCACTAAATATAAGGATTTTGTCAGTAGTATAAGCCTCAAGAATAAAGTTTTCTGCATCGCCTTCTTTGTATTTTACAGTTGATAAATCATTATTATGACCTTTCAAAGAACGAATCCACCCCATTTTGGAACATATTATGGTGATAGGTTCTTTGGTTATGAAAGCTGAAATATCAACAATCTGAGCAACAATACTAGCCTCTTCAAAACTAGTTCGACGCATGCCTAATTTAGTAGTAAAACCAAACTTTGTTTGCACCATTTTTACTTCTTTCTTAACTATTTTCTTTAATTCATTCGGATCCTGTAAAATTTTCTGCAGATTTGCATGTTCTTTTTCTAGCGAAGTATGTTCGTTAATAATTTCTTGTTCTTCCAGTTTTCTTAAAGACCTCAACCTTGTATTGAGAATTGCTTCAACTTGCAGATCAGTTAAACTAAATTTAGCGATCATTATTTGTTTAGGTTCATCTTCTTCACGAATAATTTTGATTATTTCATCCAAGTTTAGGTAAGCTATTCTTAAACCTTTAAGAATTTCCAATCTATGTTCAATTTTGCCAATAAGAAATTTGGATCTACGAGTAATAATATTTTGTCGGTGTAATAAAAATTCCTGCAATATTTCCAGTATATTAGCTACTTTAGGAATATTATTTGAACCTATAACATTCATATTAAGCTGGATTCTATTTTCTAGAACAGTTAATTTGAATAATGACTCCATAATTACATTAGGGTCACAATTACGATCTCTAGGTTCAATAATTAACCTTATATCTTCTGTCGATTCGTCTCTGATATTACCGATCAAAGGAATTTTTTTATCTTTTAACAAGCCAGCTACTTGTTCGATAAGTTTAGATTTTTGTACTTGATAAGGTATTTCAGTAATTACTATCTGATATAAACCATAACTTAAATCCTCTTTGACCCATCTTGCCCTTACTCTAAAACTACCACGTCCTATACTATAGGCTTGATGGATTGAATCAATTCTATCCACAATTATGCCACCTGTTGGAAAGTCAGGGCCTTTGACAAATTGCAAAATATCGTTGACCTTTGATTCAGGATGGTCAATTAAATATATTAGCGCATCACATAATTCATGTAAATTATGTGGGGGGATACTGGTTGCCATGCCAACTGCTATACCTTCTGAGCCATTAGCCAATAAATTAGGAAACATAGCAGGCATAATTACTGGTTCAGTATCTGAATCATCATAGGTAGGACGAAAATCAACAGTATCTTGATCTATATCTGACATTAATAAAGTACAGATTTCTGTCATTCTTGATTCCGTATAACGCATAGCTGCTGCATTATCGCCATCAATAGAACCAAAATTTCCCTGCCCATCAATTAATGGATATCTGAGAGAAAAACTTTGGGCAAGACGTACCAATGTATCATAGACTGCACCATCACCATGCGGATGGTATTTACCGATTACATCACCGACAACTCTTGCACATTTCTTATATCCTGAGGCTGGTTCTAACCTTAATTGCAGCATAGCATATAATAATCTACGATGGACTGGTTTCAACCCATCACGAACGTCAGGCAAGGATCTTGACATAATTGTTGATAGAGCATAAGAGAGATAACGCTCTGATAATGCATTACCAAAATCTATATGTTCTATTTTAGCATCATTGGTCATAAAAAACTTTTTCTTATATTTATTTCCGATAGTATAATACCCTAAATATATACTCACACTAATACAAAAATAGTATTAAATAGTAAAAATTATACTTTTTATTTTAATGGTTCTATATTTTACTAATTTTTACATTAAAGTGACCTTAATTTTCTTTGCAAATCCATAATTTAATATCTAGATATTAATTAAAATTTAATTAGTCCATTAAAATAGAAAGAGTGGGTAATAAGGTCTTTTTTAAAACTATAATCATAACCAGCCCCTAGTTTAAATGGTAAGACAGATTGTACGTTTACATAACCTCCTAAAGTATATTTCACATTCTTTGCAGATGATCCTACAGGTTTTATGATGGGAACCCCTATTGGGGCTTGATGTGATGTGTTAGTAAAAGTAATTACGCCTGTTGGATTATTCAGTAAAAGAGTATTATCTAATTTGACGTGAATTTCCGGAATAATTGAAATATTTTCTACCAAAATATTTTTACTTAAACTTATTCCAGTTTCAAGTAATATTCTTTTGCCTTTCTTAGTTGGTACATTAATGTTAAACTCTTTCCTATATTCTGTAAAATTGTTTATTAAAAAATGATCAAATGTTATTCCTACTATTGGTTTGAACAGAAATTTATCTAAATCCATTTTATAGTAAGTTTCAAGTTTTGCACGTGTTACATAACCGTTAGTCTTGCTATTAATTGCAATATTATTCCGTTCTCCTTTGTTTTTAATAAAGGCTTTACCATATTTGAGATAAGAATTCAGATATATATTTGGTGATAATGTATGTTGGGTATAAATTGCCGCTACATGTAAAATAGTATTTTGCTTATCATTAAAGATGGTTTGCAATTTAGTATACGAATTTGCAAGAGCATATGCGATTCCTATAATAAAACTATCCAGGGGTCGTGTATCAAAACCTAAAATAAAACCTTGCTGATTATTTTTAAAGGCTAAAATATTTCCTTGTTGCTGTTGTTTGGTAATAGAGCTGATAAATTGAATCCATCCACCTTTTTTAATATAATCATTATCTCCTGACGCTACCACATTTACCGTAGAATTATCTGTTAATGTATGGTTAGTTAAAGCATTAGAAATCGTATCCAAATAGTCAAATTCTATATATGTAGTATATTTCGATATATCTTGCTCAACATCAGGGTTAATAGGTGAAATATAACTATTTTCTTCAGCTAATGTTTGAGAAGATGGAATTGCTACTGAATTTGGTTGTTCAGATTCTAAATTGGTTTGCTCAGTGCTTGAATCTGGTTGTTCGGATTCTAAATTGGTTTGTTCAGTGCTTGAATCTGGTTGTTCAGATTCTAAATTGATTTGCTCGG
The DNA here is from genome assembly GCA_913698145.1 of Sericostoma sp. HW-2014. Taxonomy (NCBI): domain Eukaryota; kingdom Metazoa; phylum Arthropoda; class Insecta; order Trichoptera; family Sericostomatidae; genus Sericostoma; species Sericostoma sp. HW-2014. Next base: position 9,506 of record CAJYDF010000009.1, on the reverse strand, counting down.
TTTCTGAATTGGCTTGTTTAGCTACTAAAGTTGGTTGTTCGTCTGCTTGGTCTGGTTGTTTAACTACTGAAGATGGAGGGTCATCTACTGGAGCCGTAGGTTCAGCTGCTATTGGCTCCTCTTCTGCAAACAATGTTTCTAACCCTAGGTTGTCTCCAAATATTTCATATGGATCAATATCTGCATTATCGTCTACAGATACTGCAGCTTGTTGAATTACTTCATGCACAGGTTTCTCAGCTGCTACATCTGTTTGTATAGCTACTGAGGTTTGTTGTTCATCTACTATATCTGTTTGTGTAGCTACTGTTTTTGTATCTATGGTATTTGTGTGTTCAGATACTAGGGTAGGATGGGCATCTACTGTAACCGTCTTTGTTACTGGAGGCATATCTGTTGTTGTAGCAATTTCCATTACTGAAACTTCCTCGATTATTGGAGCCATATATATTACTGGATCTGCCATTACTGTAGCCTTTTCTGTTACAGGAGAGGTTACTGTTACTGTAGCCGTCTTTGTTACTGGAGGTGCATCTGTTATTGTAGCAATCTCTATTACTGGAACTTTCTCAGTTATTGGAGCCATATGTATTACTGGAGTTAGCATTACTGTAGCCTTTTGTGTTATTGGAGAGGTTACTGTTACTGTAGCTGTAGCCGTCTTTGCTGCTGGAGGCATATCTGTTGTTGTAGCAATTTCCATTACTGAAACTTCCTCGATTATTGGAGCTATATGTATTACTGGAGTTGGCATTACTGTAGCCTTTTGTGTTACTGGAGAGGTTACTGTTACTGTAGCCGTAGCTGTCTTTGTTGCTGGGGGCATATCTGTAGCTCTCTCCATTACTGGAGATGGTTCTGTTATTAGAACAATAGCTGCATGCCCAATAATACCCTTTTTAGTGGTCTCCAACTCATCTCTCAATGATAACGAATTTCTTGTTGTAGGAGGTATATCATCTGATGACTCATCTTCAGAATCTACCCTTTTTCTTTTTCTAGATATTTGTTGTGGAGCAGTTTCATTAGATTCTGTGATTGTAGGTGATGGAGTATCTCTTGCTAAATTATCCAAAGAAAAATACCCTTCATCTTCCCACAGTAGGCGTTGTTCTCTGGCACGTTTTATACTATCAACGATTTGCTTATAGTTATCTTGTCCATCATTCTCTTCCGATATCTGAGATTCATCGGATATATTCCTTTTGGGCTGAACTATAGTTGTATTGGTTAGTAATTCAATATTATCATCTAGAGCATGTAACTTAGATTCAAGGGTAAGTCTTGTTTCTTTTAATTCAGCAATCTCAGTTTTTTTCTTATGGATAGAACCTAACAGTTGGTCGTATGTATTGATTTGTTCTTCGAGTAGTGGTTTTTGATCTTCTATATCACGTATATTTTGTCCTAAGTATGTCAACTGTTCGTTTACTTTTTGAAGTTTATCAGAAAAACTTTCTTCTGCTTCTGCAACTCTATCAAAAAACTTCCCTTGTATTTCTTGAAGTTTAACAGAAAATTTTTGTTCTATTTCTTGACTATTATAGTCTTCTTTAGGATTAAGTAATGCTAGATAATCTTTTTCTAGTAAATCAAGCATTTCCGTTAATTTATTTCCATCTTCAGATGGTTTTATTATTATGTTTTCTGGGTCTACTTTTTTTAATTTCTCATGAGTGTCATTAACAATAAACCATATTTGTTCCATGTTCTCTTTAAATTCAGCAAAAGAAATTTGTTCTGTTTCTTTACTATATAATGGCAAATTTTTGATCTCTTGTTGCTGTAAAATTGAGAGCATTTCTTCACTCTTTTGTTTCTCTAAATTATGTTCTCTTTTACGATCAAGTAATTTTAAATACTCTTCTTCTAGTGCATTAAGTTCTTCTTGTAATTCATTTCCATTTATTTGTAACTGTTCTTGTTCTAATTCTTTTAATTCATCACTGACTTTATCAATAGCATTCCATGTTGCCTCTATTTCATTTTCAAGGTGATGTCTATGAGTAAATGGACGTGGGTGAGAGAATTGTCCTATTTCTTCATTAAATCCTACTGCCAAGACATCAGATACGTCAAATTTTTGCAATAAGAAAAATAAAAAAACAAAAACTAGATACTTTTTTACTAAATGTCTATTCACAAAACTATTTTGTGGCATGCTAAATACAACCATTCTATTACCTATTAGTTAATTTATTTGTTAAAAATTAACTAATATTAATATAATTGTCATAGCTAAATAAAGCAAAAAGTGCATTTATAGTTTTATTCTTAGGAAATTAGGCTGTTGTATGTTGTAAAAAATCATAATTATAGATTAAAATCATATCATTAATAGAAATACGATTAATAAAACTAAGAATTACGAGAAGCAAGGAAAGTAAGGAAAAACACTAAATAATATAACCGCAGTTTGACATAAAGACGATAAGAAAGTATTTGAAAAGAAACTGTAAAGGACGTAATATTCTCTAAATGATAACAGTAAAATTGGAGAATGTATCTATGTCTTACCTCACTGAGATTTTATACATAATTGATGATTTTGCAAGCCATTTGAAGGAGACGCTTCACCTTGAACCACAGAGTAATCTAATGTACGTGAAGATTCGAGGATAGTACCCTACATTTTTTACTATTTTCTTATGATGAATAAAAAATCTGGTCACCAAGCGTCATTGAGAGGAGATCGTAAGGTCGACGAAGCAATCCAAAAAATGACCAGGAATGGATTGCTTCTTGGCTCACGCCTTCTCGCAATGACGTTTTTATGCTGTTTAATACTTATAAAATAAAAATTGTAGGGTGCTATGAGCTATACTACCCGATCTTCTTCTTGTGTTAAAAATTCCTCCAGCTTTTCTCTTGTGTAATCTTTTTCTTCTAAGATTACTTCATTGTCAAAAATATGTTGTACTGTTTTTTCTTCTAATAATGGACCTTTTAAGTGCTCAATAGATCGAGGATTTTCTTGATAGAACTTTAATATTGCTTTTTCTTGACCCGGAAATCTCCTTGCTTGAGCTATAATAGCATTTTTAATATCATCCTGTTCAATACGTAAATTCTTAACTTGCATATATTCTGATAACATCAGACCTACTCTAACACGACGTAAGGCTAGCTTATTATAGTACTCATTAATTTCTGCTTCTGATTTATCTTTAAATATTGAATCTGAGTCGTTACTTTTCTCCGTTTGAGATTTTAAAGTATTTACTTCCTGAGATATTAAAGATTTGGGAACATTAAACGTTAATATCTCTTCTAATTGGTCAAATAATCTCATTTTCATTAAAGTATGTATATGCTCCCTATATTCATCTGCTATACTTTTAGAAATATTAGTACGCAATTCTTCAACTGTTTTACAATTAAATTTCTTAGCAAACTCATCATCAACGACTATTTCATCAGCAGAATGTACCGCCTTTACCTGAACAATAAATTTAGCAGGCTGACCTGCAATTTGTTCCATATGATATTCTTTTGGGAATGTAACATTAACCTCTACCTCATCTCCAGCTTTACTACCAATAAGCTGATCTTCAAACCCATCAATAAAAGCTCCACTACCAATTACTAATTTGTAATCTGTAACTTTACCACCTTCAAAAGGCTCATTATTGACATAACCAATCGCATCAATAGTAACTTCCTGCCATTTTTCTACTTTCCCTTTATTTTCTTTAGTATAATTTTTTGACATAGACGCAAGTTTATCTATTTGCTTATTAATATCCTCTTCCTCAATTACTAATTTTGGATAAGTGATTTTTATTTTTTTGAAATCTGGTAATTCAATGTTAGGTAGTAGCTCAAATTTTAGAGTAAATTCTAGATCTTCATTATCTTTATCACATAAATCTCCTAATTGAGGATTACCTACTGTTTTTAGTTTATGATCTTTTATAATATGCTGTACTGCGTGATTAATTTCATGGCTTACCACATCAGACCTAACAGATTGCTTATATTTTTGATTAACAATGTTGATTGGCACTTTCCCAGCACGGAATCCATTGAGTTTAACTTTTTTTGATAAATTATCTAATTCTTTTTGCACTTGATTGGCAATTTTAGAAGAAGGAAGAACTACTTTCACTTCAAAATTTAGATCTTCATTTTTAAGTTCTGTGACTTGCATACTAAAAAACTCATTAGCAATATTAAAATATCATGCAAAAACTTGAAGGGCTGCAAAATCACTCCAATTTTTGCGTTATTAATTTAGTGGTGCGGATGGAGGGACTTGAACCCCCACGCCTTGCGGCACTAGAACCTAAATCTAGTACGTCTGCCAATTCCGTCACACCCGCATAGTGTATCTTGACTATTTATCAACTAGTCTCAGCTAAAAATTTTGTCAGACAGTCATAATACACATGATACAAGTTTTGTAAATCGCTAACTTTTGTATATTCATTAATTTTATGAGCTGTCTCAGACAATAAGCCAAATTCCACAACAGGACAATAATCTTTAATAAACCTCGCATCAGAAGTGCCACCACTAGTAGATAATTTTGTAGATATTTGAGTTGTATCAGATACTACTTGAACAAAATCAGCAATTAACCCTGTTGGTTCTTGGATAAAACAATCAGCTGAAGATACACTACTTAATTCATATTTAAATTGGTATTTAGCACAATATTTGTTAATTATCTGATCTATCAAATCTGTTATGCTAGATAATGAATGAAGATCATTAAAGCGAACATTAAACTTTGCTGTAATTTTCCTAGGGATTACATTAGTGGTATCATTACCTACATCAATAGATGTAATTTCTAAATTTGACTGTTGAAAAAATTTACTTCCTTCATCTAATCGATAATTAACCAATTCATTAAGTATTTGAACTAAAGGATGAATCGGATTATTGGCTTGCAATGGATATGCTACATGCCCAGCTGTACCATATAGAGCTAAGTTAAAGTTAATACTTCCACGTCGACCAATTTTTACGGTATCCCCTACTTGCTGTTCATTTGTTGGTTCGCCTACAATAGCAAGATCGATCAAATTATTATCATGTTGATGCAAATATTTTAGCATTTCTACAGTGCCATATTTGCCACTTCCTTCCTCACCGCTAGTAATTAAAAAACTAATTGAACCATTAGGAACTTTAACACATTCAATGAACTGCAAGCTAGCAGCCAGAAAACATGCTATCGCTCCCTTCATGTCGACAGTTCCCCTACCATAAATCTTCTCACCCACTTTACTTGCTATAAAAGGATCATTAAGCCATAATGCTCTATCACCTGCTGGCACAACATCAACATGTCCAGCAAAACAAATACTAGGACGGGCAGTACCATAAACAGCATAAAGGTTGGTTACTTTATAATTATCTTCACCAAATATTTTGGTTTCAGTCTTAAAACCATTTTTTTCTAATAAATTACTAATATATTCAATACAACCGCTACTATTAGGCGTTACTGATTGAAAACTAATCAATTTTTCAAGAAGTTGTATATACATATTCCAACTATTCTCGGACAACTAAAACAGACACCCCAGAATGCCGCACAATTTTTGACGCATTAGGACCTAGCATATAATCTCTAAGCTGTGGTCGTACTGCTGAAATAATAATTAAATCAGCTTTTACTTCATTAGCATATTGTATTATTTCATCATAGACCGCCCCTCGACCAATATGTAATTCAACTTCGATCTCCTCAGGCACATATTGTCTAATTAGCTCTGTTACCTGTACCCGATATTTTTCTTTTTGGTCTTTTGCCCAGCTTTTAGGCAAATAATCCTCGACCATTTTCATACCAAAATCCGAGATGATATAAAGAAAATGTAATTTGGCATTAAAGATAGTAGCAAAACTTAAAGCCTTTGGTAATATTGCCTTAACCGATTGTTTATCCGACAAATCTAATGGTATTATTATATTTTTAAACACAATTAACAACTACTCCGATATTTATTATCTATTTCTTACTGCTGAATGTTTTGGCAAAATAAAATTATTAGTATCAGCAAAATGATTAATATCAATATTATATAACATATAATTAGAATGTTTAAAATGTTTTACATTTTTATGAAACATACCAATAAATTTATCCAATAATTTAGCATCCATACTACTGTTAGTAACTAAAATTGCCGTTACTGCCACTGTATTCAAATCTGCAGTGATTCCAGGATATAATCTTTTATCCAGCAATCCCTTATGAAAAGCTTTATTAGTGGCTAGTAATTGTTCAATTTTATCATTTTCCATAGGTATAAAATCAACCCCACAGCTATTAGCAGTAAACCCTACTAAAGCGTTAGGATGACCTACCGTCATAATCATCACATCAATTTTACCATTACAAAATTGTTTTATTGACTCTTCGTAACTCATTTCATCGCAATCTATTGGCTCTTTGGTAAAATTATATAACTTCCTGATAGCATTGTAAGTAATGGTATTACTAGACAATGACAAACCATTTGATATTCTCTTCCCTTCAATATCTGAAAAGCCTTTTATCTTATCCTTATCCTGACTTTTTACTACAACAGTAAAAAGCTCGTCATATAAATTAAGCACCTGACGCATTTCTTGCATTTTCTCTGTATTGGCATAATGCCCAACAGCTTCAAACGCTTCCAATGCTATATTGGATTGCACCAAAGCTAAATCTATCTTACCTTCTCTTAGCAAATTTAAATTTTCAACACCTCCATTGGTAGGTACTACTTCACAATTTACAGTTTTATCAGCTAAAGTCATGGTTCTACACAAATCCAATCCGATAGAGTAATAACCTTTCAAAATCGAACCAGAACCAATTCTTATTGTTTTTTGCGAAGCTAAGACACAATTATTAGTACAAAACAGACAAAAAACTACCAATAAAACTCTAAAATTGTTCATAAATATAATATACACTATAACTAATTGACCACTAATACTTTTTAAGATAAATAATTAAAAAAATAATATTCTTTACCCTATCAGCAACGAAGCAATGTCTCAACGTCATTGCGAGACCACGCAAGTAGGTCGCAGCAATCCATTTTTTATTGCTTTTATGGATTGCTTCGTTGACCTACGGTCTTCCTCGCAATGACGTCTGAGGGGCTTTGCTTCGTCGCAGCAAAACTACTTCTCGCTAATAGATAGACTTAGCTATAAACTACCCCTACTACTATCGATAATCAAGATAATTGTTACAGTGCATATATAAAAAACTCCTATTCCTTATAATATTCTTCTCCAATTTCAATTTCAGCCCGGTTATTTGACTTACGCCAATTATTGCTGTCCCTTAGTGAGTAGATACAGCCACAATATTCTTGCTTATAAAAATTCTCACGTTTAGCTATTTCGTACATTCTACTACTCCCGCCTGATTTTCGCCAATTATAAGTCCAGTAAGTTATTCCATCGTAATGAGAGGCAGCTTTAATGCCTGATTCATTAATTTGATTCATGTCTTTCCAGCGGGAAATGCCAAGAGAGCTGGTAATAACTTTAAAATCATTCTCATAGGCATAAAGGGCTGTACGTTCAAAACGCATATCAAAGCACATAGAACAACGTTTGCCTCTTTCTGGCTCCCATTCCATACCTTTGCTTCTCGCAAACCAATTTTGTACGTCGTAATCTGCATCAATAAAATTGATACCCATTTTTTCAGCAAAACGAATATTCTCATTTTTATGGATTTCATACTCTTTTTTAGGATGAATATTGGGATTGTAGAAAAAAATAGTTAAGTCAATACCAGACATCAACATTTTCTCCATAAGTTCTCCTGAACATGGAGCACAACAGGAATGTAGTAGAACTTTATTTTCACCATTTGGTACTGATAGGATTTCATTCATAATTAGTTACTAATTTTTTTATAAATTTTAAAATAACATACGATATAGCTAATCCAAATTCATTAGATTTAGATTGCTTCGTTGCCGCTAAAGCGGCTCCTCGCAATGACGTAAAAGATATTGCATTGTTTTGTAGAAAAATGGATAATAAATTATTATTTTTTATTAACAATAATTTTGTCACTAAGTATTGAATATTAGTCTAATTGAGAGATAATTATGTTGAATAAAACAACTAATTTGCCTAAAGGTTTTGAGTATTTGGATCAAATAGATCCAACCATAATTCAACAAATGATGTATTATAGTACTAGGAATTTTATAGGAGAGAGGATCAGGGGCTATAAGGCTCCTAGAGCTATACTAACTAAACAAGCCGCGATTGCCCTAAGAAATGTTCAGCAAGATATAAAAAATGATAACTATTCTTTGGTAGTTTATGATGCTTATAGACCACAGAAAGCTGTACAACATTTTGTTGCCTGGGGAGAGGATAGGGCTGATCAAACAATGAAAGAATCTCACTATCCATACATTAATAAGACTGAAATCTTTTTGTTAGGTTATGTTGCTAAGCAATCACCTCATAGTCGCGGAAGTACGGTTGATCTAACTATTATTGAACTTGGAAAACAATTACATAGCAACCCTAAAATGATCAAAAGAACCATAAAAGATGGTCGTTCCATACCTTATTTTGATGATAATACGGTTGACATGTATAGTTCTGTAGACCTTATGGATTCAGTATCTTGTCATGATAGTGACCTAATTGATCAACGTTACTTACAAAATCGTAATTATTTACGGGCAAAAATGAAAAAGTATAATTTTGCAGAATATTTGCCTGAATGGTGGCACTATACTTTACAAGACGAGCCTTATAAGGATCAGTATTTTGATTTTGATGTTGAATAAGGTTTATAGCTAACCTGTTACTCCATCATTGTGAGAAGCTAGTTCGCAACACATCGTCATTGCGAGACCACGCAAGTAGGTTGTGGCAATCTACCTACTGGCGTCATTGCGAGCGAACGTATGTGAGCGTGGCAATCCATGAAACTTGTTATATGGATTGCTTCGTTGCCGCTAAAGTGGCTCCTCGCAATGACGCTTCAGTTTAAAACCGTCACGACTCCTTGCAATGACGTTAAATTTTAACCTTCCAAATCAATATTGTTTCAAATATAACACAACTAAACACAACTAATAGGAATTTATGAAAAAATACTCTAAGTAGCTTGTAATTAATTAATTTTACATATATAGTACTTGCGTGGATATTCTAAAAGGGTTTTATGTAGAATAGATAGTGTCATCCATGTAAAAAGGCTGTCGTCTCTGCAAAAAAGGTGTCGTCCCCTCAAAAATGATGTTGTTCTTAGCAACGATGGGAATCTAAAAAACCTGATATTCTCGCTGTTGCTAAGAATAACATAAGATGAGGGGAAAATAACCAGAACTTCGTGTAGGAGGGACATAATTAGAACACGGAAAGGACATTACAGGTTTTAGAGTTAATTACTCCAAGAAACTGATTTAGAAAATAAATTAACTTAAATTAGGAAAAATTATGAATAACAAAAGAAAAAAAAGCAATTTCTTGAAAAATTTGCTGACTACTGCTTCTGTTGCCTCGGTGATAGTTGG
>CAJYDF010000008.1:0-17777 GCA_913698145.1 Sericostoma sp. HW-2014 | reverse complement strand
ATGACGCATAGGCGTTAGTTTAAGGAGAAAAGAAAACATGCTATAAACCGCATATCTGAAAGTTGAAGACCTGTTTTTTCTCCTGGATTTTTGAGCAAATTTTTGCAATTTTAGTAAAAATTTCTCAAGGCTTTTAACTAAACCTTTTATTAAATCATTATAAATTCTTCCTATTATCTCCTTACAATAGCTCATAGCCTTGTATAAGCTTATTTCATTTTTATTAGCCTTAGTAATATCACATTGTAGATTTTTACTTAATAACCTGTAGGTAGCTTATAATTTCATCTAGAACCATTTCTGCTACTCTTATAAAGCTCAGCTAGTCCTTGATTTAGCTTTATTTCACTAGAATCCACTATTATTTGTTTTTATAAAAAAGTAAAAAAGATAATTGCTGACGCCTATGCACAATGACGGAGGAACTATCTAGATTTTGTTCACAGTCTAGAAAATAGAAAACTCTCAAGTAAAAATGATCTTTTTTCTTGGAGGTATATAAACAGTTCTATCTTGGTCATTTATAGTGTGGTCATGCTGCATCTTTTCCATGACACCAATAAAATAATTACCATAAGGTATTAACTTTACTATTGCCCAACCATCCTTAATAAATTGAGTAATTTTTTCTAAGTCAGACTTATTTTCAGAGAAAGATATAATTTTTTGAGGAGGCGTTACCCTTATCATAACATTATTTTTTATTAAATTTTTATAAAAATGCATGTTTTACCTACGACTCACATTTAACTGTAAAAAAGGTACGTAGGCGAATATCCTCGCAGGTATATTTGCGGTATCAATTCTTCAAAGCAGGAGAGTATACATATTTATTAAGTAATTGCAATTACTTAATCTTGGAATATTTATTATTATTCTTCTTCCATCTATTATGAAACCAGAACCATTGACCTGGGTTTTCTTTAACCCAATTACCTAAAATTTGGTTAATAGTAACCATTATGTTATAACAATCTGTTTGATTATTATTAGTTTTTTGTAATTTTATTGGCGGATGAATAATAATTTTAAAATAACTGTTATTACTATTAGTGCGAACCACTTGTAATGGTATAATTGGGTAGCTGAACTGTAATGCAATTTTAGCAATTGCCTGAGCAGTCATGGCGGGCTGACCTAAAAGTGGCACTTCAATGCCATTATTCATTTTTTGATCTACCAGCATGGCAATGGAATACCCTGATTTGATGGCAGATATTAGCTCTCTTGCACCTTGTGCTCCTTTGGGAATTAGCTTTATATCATTACTTATACGCGTATCGTTAATTAGTTTGTCAACATAAGGATTATTTAATTTGCGGTAGATAATAGCAAATTTATGATAAAATTTATTGCTAATTTTAAGAGCAAAATCCCAATTAGCAAAATGTCCGGTAAAGAATAAGAATGGTTGCTGTGATTTCTGGAATCCTATTATATTCTCAAGACCACTTATCTCTATTCGTCTAGATAATTCTTCCTCTGACATCTTATTAACATATGGAAATTCTCCTATAAAACTGCCAAAATTATCCCATACTTGATTAACAATTGCTTGAGAATTTATGGATCCTTCATTTGTGTATAGATTATTGCCAAGAATATTTTGAATATTTTCTTTTGCAACTTTATTAACTGGTAACAAAGGACCTATTTTCCTTGCTAAGTATCGACAAATATTTACAGATTTGTCAATACCCAATGCCCCTAGTATTTTTAGTACTATTAAAACAAAAAAATATTCAAGTAAATATATAATATTTTTAAATAATTTTTTCATATATTAAATCTACTAATAATTGTTGATTATTTAATAATAAATGCACATCGCAACATATTACGGACAGATCAGTATCGCATATTCTTACGTAATCTTTTCTAGTGGTTATTAGCAGAGAGTTAGATTTTTTTGATTGTTCTTTTAAATATTCTAAATCTTCTGCAGAATATTGATGATGATCAGGGAAAATCTTATGACCGATTAACTGCAATCCATAATTTTCTAATGTAGAGAGAAACCTTTCAGGATTTCCTATACCACTAAAGGCAAAATAATTTTTTGTCTTGTCGATATTTATAGAGGGAACTATTTGAGCTTGTATACTCTTCTGCTTTGAGTATAGAAATGGATACTTCTTATATGAGAGAAAAGAATCAGAACCTACTGAAATAACTATATCAGCTTTGTCAATAGCTTGTTTGGGGTATTGACGCAGAGGACCAGCTGGAATTAAGAACCCATTGCCAAATAATCTATTAGCATCAACTGACAGAATAACAATATCCTTATGAAAATTAGGATTCTGCATCGAGTCATCTACTATAATCACCTTTGGCTTAATCCTTTCTATAAAAGGCTCTATATCTTGAATTTTCTTTGCGGCAATGACTTTACCATATTTTAACAGCATTACTGTTTCATCCCCGACATCTGCTACTGTATGGTGTGCTTCAACTAACAATGCTGCTTGAAGATTACTGCCATAACCTTTAGTGATAATTATAAAATCAATATTAATAGCTTTCAATAGTTGAGCAAGGAAGATTACTATTTGAGTTTTACCAGTACCCCCGATGCTTATATTACCAACGCAAATTACTTTACAAGGAAATATTATTGGGCGAGCTGTGATCCTTCGTAGATAACTAGCAAAAAGATATAACCAGCTTAATGGTAATAATAAATAGGCAATAATATTTTTACTTTGCCAAAATTTAGGGTAAATAAGCCTGATCATAGTTATTATAAGTAATATTGCTCAAAGTCATTGCAAGGAAGCCCATAGGTCAACGAAGCAATAAATTGCCATGGATTATACCTAAGGTAAATGGGTTAAGATAACTTCAAACCTATCATGGAAATTATCATAGTGCTAATAAAGAAAACTCGCATAGTAGAATATGGCTCATTAAAATACACTATTCCTACTATTACTGTTCCTACCGCTCCGATACCAGTCCATAGAAGATAAGCAGTACCAAGAGGTAGTTTATCCAGAGTTTTACTAAGACAAATAAAACTTAATATTGAAAAACCAATAAAAGCTATAATAGGTTTTATTTTGGTAAAACCATCTGACAATTTCAACGATATAGAAAAACCTATTTCAAATAATCCGGCAAATATAAGGAGAATCCAAGTTACTAGCATATTATTACCTTTGTTTAACATATCCTGAGGACTTGCTATTTTGTGAAGATTGTTTATTAGGCAAGTTAGGCTGTACCTGAGTTTTTATTATATTTAATTTGTTATGTTTTTGATTAGCTACAGACTTTACCTCACTACTCAATAGATGTTCCTTTGCAACATTATGCTCTACAGATTGTTGTTTGGTCAAAAATTCTTTATTATTTTTTAACAAATTAGTTTTTAGAGTAGTAATTTTTTGTTCTTCCTCACTCATCGATTTATCAGCACTAAGAATCATCCCCCCCATCTTCTCTCCTATTTTGGGAGCATATTCTATTGCTAGAATAGAAGCCGGGACTACCATAAAAGCAAATGTAGCCCCGGCTGTTGCAACACTAATCGCCCCAACTGCTAAAACACTAATAGCAGTTATAATTTTGCTGGTTGCTTGTTTAAATATTTCCATTTTCTTATTATGTTTTGTTGCAACAGTTACTATTCTATTAATTTCCAATTGAACATTATCACTTACCTCTTTGGGCTGTTGATACTTTTTTACCGCATGCATTACCGTTGTACGAAATATTTCTGGTTCAACTTGAATAAAGTTTGTTAATTCATAATTATTTTTTGCTGCCAACAAATCTTTTACCACTCGTTTTATTACTTCCCTTTCTTCAGAGTTTGCCTCACCAAAATTTGTATTTATTATTGTATCAACTACTATATCTTCTGATTTGTTTAGAATATTATCTTTATCCTGATAGTCTACTGCACTTGAAGAGATTGCTACCGAAAATAACATTAAAACTGTTGAAAAACTCTCATCGGTAATAACTTTTTGACCAAAAAAAGTTCGTAATTTACCAATGCAATTACCTATATGCACATTAATTTCAGGTATTGATTTAAGTCTAATTTCGTAATCAATAGCTATGACATTAGCAAGTGTTAAACATGTTTGTTTTGTTATATTATTAATTAACTCTCCACATATGCTTTTTCTGCATATAGAAATATTTGTACTGTTGAAGATGTTCATAATTTTATTTATTTGTTGTTATTTCTCTTATACGCATGTTGAGTTTTGTAAAAATCACATCAGGGGTTCTTTCTGTTGATAGTTTATAAATAACCTTGGGTTCCAATACATCTTCTTTTTTGACGTCTATAGATAGTACAATAGTATTTTCCGGCATACAAGAGTATATTTCTTTTATGATTGTCGAGAATGTTACAAAATCTTTAGTAGAGAATCTTATGTAAACATCATAATTCTTTATCTTTATAGTATCTTGCTTTGTTCCCATATCTGATCTAATACCACTTAAGAATTCTTGTTTAATCGATATAGTAATCGGCTCATTTAGGTTGTATTTTTTTGACAAACTATCAATTTTCATTATTAACCTTGCTCTCTCTAAACAACTTTGTCTAGCAGAAATAGATAATAATTTCGTATATCTTGCATAGGTCTCTAGTATTTTATTTTTTGAATTTATTATAGAATATAGCTTTAACGTTTCTTGAGCTAGGGATTCTGCAATATTGTTATTCTTGCTAATCGACTCCATATAATCTTTATTAAGACTTTGCAGCAACCATAAAATGCTAGAAATACACAAACAACATATAGCAAACTTAAAAAATATAACATTTTTTAGATGAATAATAAAATTTTTAAGCATCTTTTACCCTTTCTTTTTAGTAATAATAACCGATGCCGGTATTACAACTCTATTAGATAAATCTAATATTTGGTCAGTAAATATTGTAAATTTAATATCCATATTGCTAAATATTTTACTAAAATTTGCAATTTCTTGTTCTAAAAATTTAGTAGCCTCTTCGACTAATATATCATTAACTACAAGTCTCAATGATATTTCAATTTTTATATACTGATTAGAGGATGATAACGTATTATCTAGATCCAACCTTTGCCATTTAACCTCTTCTATATGAATACTAGGTGGTAAATTTGTTACAAATTTTTCTAACAAATCAAATGGTATTGGTGCTGGAATTTGTAATAATGATTCAAAGACGTATAAATCAGCTAAATTAGTAGCGTTTTGAAGATATGGATAGGTCTGCTTAACATTATAATAATCCTGCTCAGTACTAAAATAATGTGAATTTAAAATATCCAACTTTTTGTAATTTGCTACGGTTTTAACTTTGATAATAGATGCGGCAAATATCAATATTATTATTATAGTAATAAGTGGTTTAAAAACTAAAGAGCTGATAAGATTGAGTTTAGCTATCGATTCTAAATATTGATTAGAGGCTAGAAAGCTTTTCTGTTCATTAAATAATTTAACGATCATTCCATCTGAAAATTTATTATCCAATTCCCCTGAATTGACTATACATATTACTGGATGTCCAGCAAAATTGGATTGTTCTAATAGCAACTTTAAATTTTGGTCTACTATGAAAATTATACAAACTTTAAGGGCTAGATTATCAATATAATTTTTACAAGATATCAAACAATCTTCCACTTCTTGTTCGATTATACCCTGAATATATGAATCTGACTTATCAGCTGGATACTCCAATGTTTGTTTTGAGATTATATTACCTTGGTGTTTAACAACAAGTTTAATGCCGCTGGTATTTAAAATACATACAAAAATTTGTAAATATTCACTATATTTATTATTCTCAACATTTTTTACAATTTTATCGATAATTGTTTGCAACTCTAAAGATAAAAAATAAATCCCACCAAATTTTTGGCTATCACTTGCCAGCAAATTTTCAAGTAGTTTACTTAAAGGAGGAGTATAAGGACTAGAGACAATCAAACTATTCCACACCTCACTAGGCTTGGTATTGATGTTATAAACACTATAACCAACTATATAATCTGCAGGAAAATACTCTTCAATAAACTTCTCCACAGGATTGTTTGTTACTATTGAATGTAGTACAGGTACTAGCTCATGACGTAATTGACATTCAGAACCGCTTAATAAGAAGAAAACATAATGTTTCTTGAATTTAGCAAAAAATTCTTTATAGGAATCTAATTTATTTTGCTTTTCATCAGGGATAAATAAACTACCTACAACTTTATCGTGAAGCAAAGCACAAAGAAATGTACCTTTATCTCCTATTAGGATAATAATATTTTTTTTATACAAAAAATATGCTACAAGCTTGTGCAACATTTTTATAAAAACTTGCATTTTTAATCGATTGAGTATATTAATCATAGATTAGTACTTAACTTATAGTTAGTTAGATGAAAAATGTATTATAGCATGTGATAATCTCTCCACTAAGTATCTTTATCATTTTTTTTAAGAATAAGTTGCATTAAATTTTCTAAACAAGGTTTTACAAAAGGTACGATAGGTTGTGGGATATTATCGAAAGAGAAAAAATCAAGTTTTTCACATAAATTTGGTTCTTTATTTGAAATTATACCTATAAAGTTATTTATTCTATAGAAATAGTTTAAATATTTTTCCTTATTTTCCAAATTCCAACCATAATATGGCTTTAATATCAAATCAATATCATCTAATCTGGGTAATATGCCAATCTCTTCTTTAGCTTCTCTCTGGGCAGCAATTTTGGGAGATTCATTCCTATCTATCTTACCTCCTGGAAGAGCAAAATAACCAGCAAAGACTTTGGTATTTGTACGCTTCATTAAGAGAATTTTATTATCACAAGATATAATAACTAGATGAACTAGCTTAATTAATGCATTTCTTGTCATTGCACATACCATAACTTATAATTATAGCTAAGATGATTAGTATTTAGTATCAGCGTCATTGCGAGGCGGCATAAGCCGACGAAGCAATCCAATAAGTATGAATTGCCGAGACCACTATGTGGTCTCGCAATGACACTTGCGTTGAAAAATAGTTACGCCTTCTCACAATGATGCTAGGTTATTTTTCCTATGACCTAAATGCTATGCGTAAGGTGAACTAACTATAAAAAATCAAGTTGAACTGAAAAGTTATAGATTACTATAAAATTTCTAGTATACTCAGCTGGTTTTATAACCTTTAAATAAAATATTAATGTATGAAAATAATTTCTATATATTTATTGATTATTTTGATTGCTACGCAAGTATTAGCTGATAATCAAATTACTAGAAAAAATTTGAAATTTGATACCTCTAATGATTATACGGAAAGATTAGATGGTTTAGAAAAAGAAAATCAACATTTACTTGGCAGAATTGAAATAATTGAGCATACTATTGGTAAATTAGAGAAAATTTTAAACTCGACAAAACAAGAGGTAACAAATTCCCAAGATAGTAGCGATACATCAAAAAATTCAGTAGATGATTCTGTGGCTAATGATGTCTTTGATATACCATCTACTAAAAAAGTGGAGAAAGAAGTTGTTGCTACTGATGTTGTAAAACCTATTTCTGGAGTGACAGCAGATAAACAACTTTATGATTTAGCACTTGCCGCTTTAAAAGATAATAAATTAACAGAGGCTGAAGAAAAATTTGCAAATTTTTTAAAAAATTACTCTAAGAGTCCTTTGTTAAGTAATGCTTATTTTTGGTATGGTGAATCTTTTTTTAGACGTAAGATGTTTGATAAAGCCGCAATAAATTATTTAAAAGGTTATAAACAATCGCCAAAAGGGATCAAAGCTTCTGACTCATTGCTAAAATTAGCATTATCTCTTGGAGAGCTTAAAAAAAGACAAGAGGCATGTTCTATTCTTGATAAACTTGAAGCAGAGTTTCCAAATAGACCAGCTACCTCAATAAAAAGAGCTAAGGAGGCAAGAATTAAATTTGCTTGTAAACATTAGGATATATGAATAATAATTGGTAAATAATCATGACTGACATTTTGCAAGAAGTTTTAAGTGATAAAAATGAAGAAAAAAAACTTTATTACTTTAAAAAAATTCTTCCTATCACTATAATCCTTACACTTATAGTAATATTATTTATGTTAATAAATAATTGGCGTGATAGAAAGGCAATAGAGAATAACCAAAAGACAGGTGATATTTTAGCTAAATCTATAGCCCTTATTAATGATAACAAAGAGCTTGCTATAAAGTCTTTGGATAATTTAATGACAACAAGTACTAATAAAGTAAGTGGTTTAGCTGCTATCGAGCAAGCTAGTATCAAAATACACCAAGGAGATTTTATTGAAGCAAGAACTTTATTAAAAAAAGTTATCGATAACAACAATTATGATGAATTAACAAATGCCTATGCCCATCTAGTTTGGTTGAGTTTAATGATAGATGAACCAAATTCATCTGATGTAAACACTAATGAAATCGAGAAATATTTAAATTATTTTGATGATGAAAATAAACCATTTTTTGGGACAGCAAATATTATCAAAGCAATTTGGTATATTAATAACAACTCAAAAGATTTAGCCGAAGATACTTTAAAAAAGTTGATATCACTAGAAAGTACAACTCAAACAGTTAAAGAGCAGGCTAAAGCTTTACTTGCAAATTTACAATAATAAAGGTCTAGATTATGGCAAAACAACTTGTGACAAAACAACGATTAATTATTTTTTTACTACCTTTAATGTTAACTTCTTGTGATCTAATAAGTAAAAAAACAAAAAATATTGTAGAATTAACTCCTAGATTATCTGTAGAAACTAATGAAGCAATTCAAGTGGATTCTGCTAAAACCGATATATTTAGCCCTGAGATGCTTCAGAATAATGAATATACTGTTACAAAACACAAAATAATAGCCGAGCCAATTTTTAAGAAAGCTGTTGTCTATACCATCGATAACAAAGGTAATGTTTCTGCCTTTTCTATGAAAGACAAAGCTATTATGTGGTCATATAATATAAGTACTAACAAAAGTGACTATTATTCTGGTGGTGGAATATTATACCATAATGATAAACTATACGTTACCTATGGTTCAAGATTTTTGGTAGTTTTAGATAGTAAATCAGGGCATGAAATAATCAGAAAAGAATTACCTGATATTACTAGAATAAAACCAGTATTAATTAATAATCATACTATTATAGTTCAAACAATAACTAATCAAATATTAGCGATTAATATTGAGAAATTAAATTTTGTTTGGCAACATGAAGGTATAATTGAAACTTTGTCATCAAGTTATCATGTTGCTCCAATAGTACAGAATGGTTATGTGATAGTAAACTATAATTCAGGGCAAATTATTGCTCTAGAAGCTAATAGCGGCAAAGTTTTGTGGACTAACGATTTATCTAGCCAGCAAGAAATAGGTTTACCAAATTTTGAGGCAGCTTTTATATTATGCAAACCTGTTGTCAATAACTCTCATATATATATAGCTAATAGTGCCGGCAAGATAATAAAGCTAGATATTATAACCGGTAATATCCTATGGCAAATTAAAGCTTATGATGTACAATCAATGTCTTTAGCTGGCAATAGTTTATTTGTAACAAATAATGCTGGACAAGTAGCTGCTATAAGCACTGAATTTGGTAAAGTTAAGTTTGTAGCAGATTTAAACGATGGAAAAGATATCAAAAAAGTTAAAGCTTCATCATTTTTAGCCCCGATAATTGCTAAAACAACTGGGGAAAAAGATTGGAATTTAAATATTATCTCTACTAAAGGTGAATTATATAGTTTCCAATCAGATGTTAATGGTAATTTAAGCACCACTCCGGTAATTAGTAAAATTATTAAAAATATTGAATATCAAGGCAAAACCTGTTGTGGTGCTATGTATATTATTACTGATAAAAAAATTATGTTGGTAGATTAGTCAAGAGACTATATTATGGTATATATTTAATATACTGTACATTTATCTTGACAAAACACTAGTTATAATGCTATTTAATATAGCTCAGATTGGGGAATGGCAACAGCAATTTTTGTACCATTTCCAAGTATAATTCTAATTAATAAAGATATATAACGTGAAAACTTATTCTGCAAAACCATCGCAAATTCAAAAGAAGTGGTGGGTTATAGATGCTAAAGACCTTGTATTAGGTAGGCTTGCTAGTGAGGTGGCTAAAATCTTACGCGGTAAGCATAAGCCTTCCTTCACTCCTCATTTAGATTGTGGTGACTATGTAGTAATAATTAATGCCAAACATATTTGCTTGACAGGTAAAAAATCAGCTCTTAAAGATGGTAAAATTTATTATCGTCATACTGGTTTCCCGGGTGGAATAAAAGATACAACTGCCGGAAAAATCCTGGCTGGTAAGCACCCTGAACGAGTCATTAAACTCTCTGTAAAAAGAATGATCACAAGAAATGTTCTGGGATCAAAACAAATGAGTAATCTATATGTTTACGCAGAGAATGAACACCCGCATAAAGCTCAACAACCAGAATTTTATGATTTTGCAAGCAAAAATACCAAGAATAAAAAATAGTGAATTATGACAACATTGAAGCTTCAAAGTGAAAACACTAAGAATAGTCCAATTCAGAGTAAGTTAGTTAAGCAAAAACCATCTGCAGAAAACAGTGATAACAAGGTTTACGGTACAGGCAGAAGGAAAAATGCGATTGCTAGAGTTTGGTTAAAAAGTGGTAGTGGTAAAGTAATTGTTAACAAAAAAAATGTTGAGCAATATTTTACTCGTGAATCTCATACCAAATCTCTCTTACAACCATTTGTTGTAACCAAAACTTCTGGACAATATGATATAATATGTACTGTCAAAGGTGGCGGAAAATCAGGACAAATGGGGGCTGTATTACATGGCGTTGCTAGAGCTCTTGATAAAATTGCCCCAGAATTTCACAGTATTCTACGCAAATCTGGCTTCTTAACAAGAGATTCAAGAGTTGTAGAGCGGAAAAAATATGGTAAGCATAAAGCTAGAAAAAGTACTCAGTTCTCTAAACGTTAAAGATATAGTCAATTCAGGAGGAGTTGGGGCTAGGAGCGATGGAGCGATGCCTATAAGTAATAGGCGAGCATTGAGCCACTACGTCACCAACTTCTCATCAATTGACTATACTAGGCATACATTTTAAAAATCGTATGTGGTTAGCGTTATTGCGAGGAAGACAGGGGCTTACTTTTTTTGTATTGAAGCTCTTTCCATCATGGCGGGGTAGCTCAGTTGGTTAGAGCAGCGGAATCATAATCCGCGTGTCGGGGGTTCAAGTCCCTCCCTCGCTACCACCTAACTTTAAGGATTACAAGCTGTAGTCCAAAACTCTCTGTCCAATCAATATATTAGTGGTGAGCGTTCACGGTTTTTTTGCTATTTTCTTATGATGAATAAAAAATCTGATCACCAAGCGTCTATTAGGGGACTGTTGAGAGAAGAGATAGGGGATTAGCCATATCTTATACTTTTTTTCGAAAATCTATTGAATGTGTCATAATGACATTATTATATCCTATTTATTAGGACTTGGCTATACTATTATTACTATTTACAATTAGGTTAGTGTTATATATTATTAACCTAGCTTCAAACCATACTTAGCTAGTAAAGAGGAAAGTTCAGATTTTATAATATTCATTCCTTCCAAACTATCTGATTCATATCTAGCAATAATTTTGGCTTCAGTGTTAGAGGCTCGGAGTAACCACCATGCATTAGAGTCAATTGGTAAGTCAATCCTTATACCATCAATGTCATTGAAAGCGATATTTTGGCTGATTAAATCCTCTTTTATTTGCTGAATAATATCAAATTTGAGATCATCTGGTACCGGGATGCTAATTTCAGGAGTGCTGTAACATTTAGGTAGCTCATCTATCATATCGTCCAAGGTTTTTTCTGATCTTGATAATAAATCAAGAAACCGTAGAGCAGCATAAATTGCATCGTCATATCCATAATATTTATCAGCAAAAAATATGTGACCGCTAGTTTCGCCGCCCAGTAATGCCTTAGTTGTTTGCATCTTGTCTTTAATAAAGGAATGACCTGTTTTCCACATTATCGGTCTTCCGCCATATGACTTAATCTGATTAAATATGGCACTACTTGATTTAATATCCATGATAATAGTTGCTTGTGGATTTTGATCAATTATATCTTTTGCTAATATACAAAGAATCTGGTCGCCTAAAATTATTCGTCCTTTCTTACTTATAATGGCTATACGATCGGCATCTCCATCAAATGCAATACCAATATCGCAATCTTGGGTTTTCACTACTTCTATTAGTTGTTCTAGATTTTTAGCAATAGTGGGATCTGGGTGGTGATTAGGAAAATTACCATCAATTTCCGAATTGATAACGATATTTTTGTTAGGTAACCCTAGTGCTAATAGCTCAGTAATATTTCCAGCCGCACCGTTAGCTGGATCCCATGCTACTTTTATTTTAGGTTCTATAGTTATTTCTTGTAAAATCCGATCTATGTATTGAGCTGTGATATCCAGCTCTTTCACTATAGATGATGCTATAAACTTATCAGGCATATTAGACCAATCAGTATTTAGAATGCTATTTAGTAAATGTTGTATTTGTTGGTCGAAAAAAGACTTTCCTTGTGATAACATTTTAAAGCCATTATCATCTTTGGGATTATGTGAGCCTGTGATCATTATACTAGCTTGTGGCTTAAATATCTTATCAGCAAAATATAGCATAGGAGAGGGGGCGACTCCTATTGAGATAGCCTGTCCACCAGCTGAGATAATGCCATTAACCAAAGCATGGTAAAGGGCAGGGGAGCTTAATCTACCATCTCGCCCTATCAATATTTTGTTCCCTTGTTTAGATATACTCAGTTTAGTAAAACAAAATCCAATTTTATAAGCAATAGTTGTATTAATATCTAGCAGACTGCTTCCACGAATATCGTACAATCTAAAAATTGTTCTATTTATTTCCATTGTCATTACTATTTTAGTATAATAGACCTCTTGCATAACCTAAAGATAATTGAGGAATTTTTAGGAAAAACGAAGTCGAGTACCGCAGCGTACTAAGATGTACGTGAGGAACGGAGACGAGTTTTGACAACAAAATTACCAATTAGATTAGGTTATGCAACAGGTCTAATTAAGTGATTTAAAGAGTTGATAGTATAAATGAAAATTTTAGCATTGGATACGGTAAATAATAGTGCATCTGTTGCGATTTCTGAAGATAAAGTTATTTTAGCCTATATCGAGGATTTAAGACCCTCTATGCAGGCTGAAACAATAGTGCCAATGATTGAAGAAGCTCTGAGAATAGCAAATCTTTCTTACCATGACTTAAATTACCTAGCTGTTACGAATGGTCCAGGTAGTTTTACCGGTATTAGGGTAGGGTTGTCAGTAGCAAAAGGCATTTTGCTAAGTACCAATATCATAGGTACTACTATATCTAATTTTGAGTATTCCTGGCGGAGAGCCACTAGGCAAGTAAATAACCATAATAAAAAGGTTAATTTTAAGTTTTTTATTTTTCTTAATGCATATAGAGAGCAATTATATAGCCAGGTTTTTGATCAAGATGGACAGTCATCTATTCCTTTATTGATAAATTATGACCAAGTTGGGCAGTTATTAAATACAGAAGATAATATTATTAAAGTCTGTGCTGGTAGTGGGTTAGAGATGATATACGACAAGATTAAGGATTTAGAAAATGTAATAATCTTACCGCGTTTCACTAAAATTAAGGCATGGCATATATGTCAATATATAGCTGATAAAATAGCTGAAAAATGTAATTTTTCTAACTCTATCGAGCCGTTATATATTAGACTAGCTGATGTGAAGATTAAACAGAGTTAGCTAGCCTTACTTATGGAGTAAAATATTATGGTTTCTGCCGGAATAAAATATCAAGGAAAACAAAGAAATCTAACTAGGGAGCAAGCAGAAGCTGTTGGTTTGCTGTCAATTGGTACATTTTTAGAGTATTTTGACTTGATGCTTTATATACATATGGCAGTATTATTGAACGAGTTATTTTTTCCCAAAAGTGATCCGCATACAGCTAGTATTTTGTCGGCTTTCGCCTTCTGTGCTACTTTTGTTTTCCGCCCAATTGGTGCTGTGCTATTTGGTTGGATAGGCGATAAAGTAGGTCGCAAAGCTACGGTAGTTATCACAACTTTCATGATGGCGTTTTGTTGTTTGGTGATGTTTAGTTTGCCCACTTATGCACAAATTGGTATTACCGCTTCTGCATTAATCACTATTTGTCGGATAGTGCAAGGCATGTCATCTTTAGGAGAAGTAGTAGGGGCAGAATTATATTTAACAGAAGTAACCAAACCACCCATACAATATCCTGTTGTTGCTGCCATTTCGATATTTGCTGATCTAGGGGCAGTATTCGCTTTAGGTGTTGCAACGCTTGTTACTTCATATAGATTTAAATGGCGATATGCTTTTTTGTTTGGTGCAGTGATTGCCATGGTTGGAGTTGTAGCAAGGACACGACTTAGAGAAACTCCAGAATTTGCTGATGCAACCAAAAGATTGGTAAAGAAACTTAACGCTTTCGGTCTAGAGAAAAAGGATGTTACTAATCAAGAAATGTTAAATGAGAAAATTAATATAAAAACTATATTGGCTTATTTATCAATTGAGTCTACTGGACCAATTTGTTTTTATTTCCTATATATGCATTGTAGTACTATACTTAAAACCATCTTCAATTATACTTCTCAGCAAATTATTGCTCATAACTTGATTATTGCAATAACATATCTACTTATTGGTATTGCATATACTTATTTAAGTTATAAGATATCTCCATTAAAAATTTCAAAGACAAGGTTAGTAATTTTTGCTAGTACTATTATATTCTTACCGTATTTATTGAATAATATTCAATCTTCTGCCCATTTATTATTATTGCAGTTCTTTATAGTGATATTTGGACCAAGGGTATTTCCAGCGACTCCAATATTTTATAAGCAGTTTCCTGTATTTAAACGTTTTAGATGTGTCAGTATCTCATTTGCTGTGGTACGTGCGATAATGTTTATTGTTACTTCTTTTGGATTAGTTTATTTAATAGATTCTTTTGGTAATTGGGGTATAGTAATATTATTTGTACCCTTCCTTGTGGCATATGGATTTGGTTTGCGTCATTTTGAAATGTTGGAGAAGTTACGCAATGTTTAATAATTTAATAAGTAATTTCTAGCTCATTTGTGTTATATCCTACAGATGTAGAATTACAACATAATTTGAACAAATACTCTTCCAATTTTATATAACCAAAATAAATACATACTGCTAGAAAACTCTGTACTGTTTCATCAACTATCTTATTAATCTTTTCTGGGGATTTATATCCAATAGTTTGCATATTATGAAGCCGGTCAAATAACTTAATCAATAAAACGTCATCTTTCTTTTGACTATATAATAAATTTAATGTTTCTGCTGAGCTGATCTTCCCATAAGATTTGATCCTAGTTAAATCTACTACTTGGCTGGCAATCTGCGTACCAAAAACCTTAGCAATAATATTTTCAGTAAGTATTGTATCTTCAATAGTATCATGCAGTAAGCTGGTAATAATCATATCAGTTCTAAACAATTCAGGCATTTCTTGTGCTGTATATTCAGCCACCATATATGCTACTTCTATTGGATGAGAATAATATGGGGTACCGGATTGTCGCATTTGGCCACCATGATATTTTTTTGCGTAACAGATACCTTTTTTAATCTCCTCAATATCTATTGGTGAACTTACTTGTTGGTTCAGTTGAGATAGTTTTTTGAGTAGCCTATCAGCATATTGACAGTTTTCATACTTTAGCTGTTGATCGAGAAATTCCATAAAAATTACCATATTACTTTATATAATATAAATTATAACTCAAAATTAAGTTGCCACTAAGTATTTATTATATTTTTTTTATAAAAAGATGAATATTTTTATTTTTGTAGATAAGTTGCATCAGTTATTTTTTATTCTATCCAAAATCTCAAATCTTGCCTATAAGATAGGAAATGATTTTGAAAAAGAGATTGTCATGAGCAAGGGATAGCACAACTTCTATAGTAATCAATATTATAATGATCCATTCAAGTCTAGTAGAGTGTTTACAGTTTAAGTCATTTGACAAAATATTGTAAAGTTCATGAATCATATTTAGTCGATTATTAAGAATATTCTGACGAATTTGAATATCTTGGAACTCTGCAGTCATTAAGTATAAAGGTTCGTAACTAGGACGACGCCAAAAGAATTCAGGAGTATCCAGTATATCGCTGTGTAAATTAATTGAATATCGTTCGTTAAATAATATCCCAATTTGTTGAGATATTTCTTTTTTGGAAAGTGATACACTACCTGTACTGGCTAGTTCTTGTTGAATTGGGGTGGTTTTTACAATTAGATTACTTACCGATTTTTCTAGTACACTAAGCTTAACTGACTGAGCTAAAGCATGCGAGATAGATAATTTTATAAAAGTTGATTTATCGGCAAGAATGATTTGGTTTTTTTCTTCATCGATAAATGTTTTACCAGTAGCTTCATCATAATCAAAATAAATAAAGTCAGAAACTAGCTCGTCATTTTGATTAGTTTTAAGAGCTGCTATTTCTGCAAGGAGCATTTTTTCTTGGCTTTCTTCAGCTCCCCATATAGTAACGCAACCGAAAGGGAAAAAGAAAACATCGATAGGATTTAAATTTTCCCCTTGTTCTTTTTGAATATATAGTACATCATCGAAATATTTAGGTTCAAGACCGATTTTATTGAGGTTTATTACTAAATCGTTCATTTTGTATTCAGAAGTAGTACAGTAGGAAGTGCATCTCATATAATAAATAATTTATGGCAAACAATTGTTGCTTCATTATTCTATAGTAGTTATAAAAGTTACAAAGTCAATTAAAATGTAATAGTTGGTAGTTATGTATGAAATATTAACAAATAGATCAATAATTGAAGTTTCTGGTGATGATGCGATGAATTTTTTGCATAATTTGATCACTAATGATATAAAAAATAACGATTATTGTTATAGCTATGCTCTAACTAACCAAGGGAGATATTTGTTTGATTTTTTTGTATTGAAATTATCGGCAACGAGGTTTTTTATTGATATAAATATTAATCAGTCTGATTTATTTAAAAATCACTTAGTGCAGTACAAGTTACGTGCTAAAATTGAAGTGAATGACTTAACTAACGCCTATCAGGTTATTTACTCAAAGCAGCAATTGCCACTTAATAGCTACCAAGACCCTCGTTATAACCAACTTGGTTTTCGTTCAATTATTAATAAAGATGATTTTTTAACAACCACCAGAATAGAAGGCTTATATCAGCAGGATAAATATAATTTTGCCATAGTTGATGGCTATGATGATTTAATTGCTAATAGGTCTATTCCCATCGAATATGGGGCTGAGGAGTTAAATGCTATAAGTTACAGTAAGGGTTGTTATATTGGGCAGGAAGTTGTTTCCAGAACAAAATACCAAGGAGTTGTAAGAAAAAAAATATTTAAATTATCCATTAACATAGATTCCGGTAATGTTGGTAGTTTAGATATCGCGAAAGACGATGAAATTATCGCCAATAATATAAAAATTGGCGTAGTATGTTCAGCTTATCAGAACATGGCAATAGCTTTAATTAGGGTGGATGATTATTATTCATTAGCAGATACAGTTATTACTGTAAGAAACTTACCAGTTTCTTTGGCTGTTCCACCTTGGCTTTATAGCTAAGCCGATT
>CAJYDF010000007.1:0-20366 GCA_913698145.1 Sericostoma sp. HW-2014 | reverse complement strand
TAATTCTTTGATTGCCATTTCTAGCACTACTTGATCTACTATAAAAATTAAACCTTTCTTTTCAGCCTCTGGGATTATTGCTCCTACAGAACACAGATAGTTATTTGTATCAGGAACCCTTAATAAACATTCATAGTAATGAGCTTTCATTGTTTTACGGTCAATAACTGGCTGATAAGCAAAAACCATTGTTTTGTTTGAGAGTGCTTTTCTTAAGAGATTGAGTTGTTTATTGGATTCTTTAATGCATTCTATATTATAATATTTAGAGTCATACTCACGATAATAATTTTGGTCACCTTGATAAGAAGTTAGCCAGTTTAATAAATTATAAATCTCTTCGGCTTTGTTGCTAAATTTGGGAAACTCTATGCTAGCAATACTACAATTCATATAAGCTGTAGGTAGTAGTTCGTCAACATAAAGTTGGGATAATAAATGTATTTTTAGTGCAATTTCCTTGACTATATTTGGGTCTAATGTAGATAAAACTAATAATATTTGATCATGTTCAACCTGTTTATAAACCGATGTGATGGAATCGGTGATTAATTCAGTACAAACTTCAAAAATAATTTTATTAAGTTTGTCAATTATGTGAATATCGCCCATTATAGCATTCAATTCGTCATAATTTAGTAACTTAAAAGAAATACAATATCCACGCTCTACTTTATCAAGCTCAAATTGTAAATTTCTAATTTTCGTATCTAATTTCACCATAACTAAACTAATATAATTTACTAAATACTAAAATCCTAGTAGAATGATACAAGTAAAAGTTTTATATTATAGAATTATGAGCAAAATAAATAGAATCAAAAGCAAATTAGATGTGTTAAAACCACATTATTGTGAAATAATTGATGAAAGTGCCAAGCATGCCAGCCATACTGGTGGAACTACTGAGAGTCATGTTAGGATTAAAATTTTTGCAGCAGCTTTTATAGGAAAAAGCTTGCTAGAACAACATAAAATGATTAACAATCTTTTAGCAGATGAGTTAGCTAGTGGGTTACACGCCTTATCAATTGATACGAGAAAACCTAAATCGCTTATTGATTCACAGCAAACTAGTTGACGGTAGAAATAGAGTTGGAAGAATATTAGAAATAATTATAACCTAAAGGAGGAATTATGGGACTTTTAGATAAGTTACGAAAAGAAGTTAAGTCTATAAAAGAAGATCTTGCTAAAGAGGCTAAAAATTTGCGTAGAGAAATCCGTGATGACATAAAGCCTCCAAGTACTTTTGAAGAAGTTAAAAGAGTTGGTGCGGATATGCTTAATGATTTAGAAAAAGAAGGAAAAAATTTAAAAGGCGATATAAAGGATATATTTGTTCCTGTAATTAAGGCAGTAAAAGAAGGGTTAAAAGAAGCGAAAGACGCTGCTGGAGCAGGAGAGATTTTTGAAAAATTGCATGATAAGGTTCCATTCAATAAAAATGTATCGTTTACAAAAGATTTGAAAAATTTCTTAAAAAGTATGGGAACGGTGTTCACTTCTATTCTTAAAGATGATAAAACGCAAGAGAAAGCGTGGGATAATCTCAAAAAAGCTACAAGCAAGCTTAAGGGAACGATACAAAAAACATTATCGGTAAAAACTGGTATAGTTAGATAGCTATACCCCGTTATTGTGCATGGGCGTTAGTTTAAGAAGGTAATAATTGGAAAGCAGTCATTGGGGGTTAGCCGACGAAGCAATCCACTCTTTTATGGATTGCTACGCCACCTACGGTGGCTCGCAATGACGCTTATGTGCGGGTATACTGTTTTACTTAACTCCTTAAACTGACGCCTATGCGTCATTGCGAGGAGCAGCTTCGCTGTGACGAAGCAATCCAAATATAATCACTTTCCTGGATTGCTTAGTTGCCACTAAAGTAGTACAATTGTCGAAAGTGGTTCCTCGCTAATAGACGGAAAAGCTATAGAATCAGTCTTTAACTTTATGTTATATTTAGAGTGTGGTGCATTATGATATATGATGAAAAAGAATCTACGTTGTTTGAAAACCTTAAAAGTTCTGAGGCGAATAGTACTGCAATTGAGGAGTCTATAAATGAAGGTTTTAGTGGTCAAGAGAAGCCAGATGAATCAAAAGTGTTGCCTCTAGATGAAGTACTAAGTAATTCTTTAGATAATCAAATAATTCAACCAAAAGAAAGAAAAGCAAGGGTTGTAAAAAGCCTTGATGATATGGAGCTTGAACGTGCAAATAAGTTAGAAGCTACTTCTCCTGCAAAAGCAGTAAGAAGTAAGGATGATTTGTCGATAATTGAGCAAGAAAAAAGTGAGAAATTAAAATCGGTTAAAACAAATGAGATTAGAATTTCAAATGAATTTCTAAAATATTTAGAACAAGAAAATAAAGAAATAAAGACAGAATCAAAAATAAAAAGAGCGTTTTCTTACATAATTAATAAAGCTGAATCTGCTTGGAATTGGACAAAAAATACCAAGGTTTTCAAAGCTGTAGATTGGCTGTTAAATACAAGATTAGGCAAAATTGCACTTGGTAGTGCTGTAAGTCGTGTTATTACGACTATATTTGCAGTAGTAGTATTATCTGGGATATCACCCCCTATAGCCTTAGCTATGGCTGCAGTAACATTATTTGGGGTAGCTGGCGGAATGGTAGCTGAAACTATTAAAATAAGAAAGCTTCGTAAACTTGCCCAAGAAAATGATCTATTAATGCAGAATCGAGGAGATATAAGCAAACAACAATATTTATTAACACTGGATTCCAAATTAGCTCAATTGTTGGAAAATAAATTATATGTCCCCACATCTGTCCCAGGTGAAGAAAATAGACATTATCATCACGTATCTTCCAAAGCAGAAATGGCATTTAGTACAAGTAAATTTTTTATGGATAATATTAAGAACGCAGCTATTTTAGCATCTAATATAGTTGCAGCTAGCACTGGTAATCCTGTTAAGATTGCTGCAGCGGTTAAATCTGGTACGGCTTCAGCGATTACTTTGATTACCTCAGGGTTAACTGAAAAACAATCAGCTGATCTTGTCACAGCATTTAAAATTAATATTAATGGTGAACTCCGTAAGAGTGATGTTGCCAATTATCAGAATTTACAAGAGCTGCGTGAAATCGCCCAAAAACAAAATATTCAAACTGCTGCTTTGACTGAGTTAATCCGAGATAAAGATTATTTCAAGTTAACTGATGAACAAAAACAAAATAAATTTGATATATATCAAGAAGCTTTAACTGAAATAAGCCACGACAAAGATTATAGAAAATTAACTGATGAGCAAAAACGAGTTATGCTGCATGCAGTAGTAAATAAGCTGGAAGATAAATCTAATGAAAAGCCTAGTGAACAAGAAGCTGAAACTAAAGAAAAGAAAAAAAATAGTAATATACTGGTATCAGCGGCAAAAGGTATGGTAAGCTTTTTAAAAGATTTGGGTAGAGCACATGATCCTTTTTATGAACAACCTGAGGTCAAAGGTGATAGTTCATTAACTAAAGCTATGGGGGCTGCCAAGAAATCTGCTGAGGAAATCGTAACACCTGCGGTTATAGAACAATTACGAAGAAGTAAATCTGTGCCAGATTTATCGCAAAAAGAGAGTAACCTTACCCACCAGAAGAAATTGCAAAGAAGTAATTCTTTAGAACGGCATATTGAACGATAAGTTGTGAGTGAGCGTTCACAGAAAAAAAGTTAAAGTACAAGACATCTATTAGTGAGAAGGCGTAAGCCAAGAAGGAATCCAAGAACAATGGATTGTCACGCTCACGTAAGTTCGCTCGCAATGACGTCTTGTACTTTAACTTTTCTCCGTGAACACTCACGTAACTCAAGCTTGATTTCTATTCATGCAACAATGCCATTAAGAATGATGGATGATTATAAAACTCAGGACAATTTAAAAGCCTATTGTAATTTAACTATAAATTTATTATAATGTAACCTCAATTCTGGATAAGAATAAGCCTTTTAAAGAATGGGTAATAGTAATGTACTGAGTTAGGAAGTAAAAAAATAAGCAATATCACAGAAATAATGAAAATAGCTATTAGTGGAGCAAAAAAATCTGCTATATATAACTGAATTTGGCATAATTTGTTATATCGAATTTAGGTTAATGTATTGTTTCTTTTATCTAGGAGACTGCCTGCAATAACTAAAGTAATTCTATATTTACCATAACATAAACTTACTATAATGCAATGAGTAATAGAATAAGTAATCCATCTACAATAGTAGTTGCAATGTCTGGTGGGGTTGATAGCTCAGTAGTGGCTGCTATGCTTTGTGAACAAGGACATAAAGTCATTGGTATAACACTGCAGTTATACGATCACGGCATAGCCACCAAGAAAAAGAATGCTTGTTGTGCTGGGCAAGACATTTATGACGCAAAAATGGTGGCGGATATGCTAAATATTCCGCATTATGTATTGGATTACGAGTCTAAATTTAAAGAATCAGTAATTTATAACTTTGCCGATAGTTATATTAGAGGCGAAACACCTTCGCCATGTGTACAATGTAACCAGTCAGTTAAATTTAAGGACTTACTAAAAGTAGCAAAAGATTTAGGAGCTGACTGTCTTGCTACTGGTCATTATGTTCGGAAAGTCGAAGGTATAGATGGAGCAGAATTACATACTGGTATTGATATTGCCAAAGACCAAAGTTATTTTTTGTTTGCAACTACTTTAGAACAACTAAATTATCTATCTTTTCCTTTGGGAGAATTAAGCAAAGAGCAAACAAGAAATATTGCTACTAGATTTAACTTAGGCGTTGCAGATAAGCCTGATAGCCAAGATATTTGTTTTGTACCAGATGGTGATTATAGGAAGGTAATTAGTAATATCCGAACCGATGTTAATGAAAAAGGTAAAATAATCCATGTAGACGGCTTTGAACTCGGGACACATAATGGTATTATCAACTATACTATAGGTCAACGTCGTGGACTTGGCATAGCTTTTCATGAGCCACTTTATGTAGTAAGAATTGACCCTAATACAAAAATTGTCTATGTTGGTCCAGATTCGGCATTAGATTCTACTGAATTTACTATTAAGAATGTTAACTGGCTTGGTAAAGAAATGGTTGTCCAAGAGGAAGTTGAGGTGCAAGTTAAGATTCGTTCGACTCGTCCTGCTACCTTTGCCAAGATTAGTAGGATAAGTAATACAGAAATTAGGGTAAAGTTAATGTCTGCAGAGAAAGCTGTAACTCCTGGTCAGGCTTGTGTCATATATGATAATGCTCGAGTTCTTGGTGGAGGATGGATTACTAGAGAAATTGCATAAATACTTTTAGTATTTTCTATTATTAAAATTGGAGAGATTAATGAGTTTTTTAACAAGAAAAAGTTTTGAATCAATAAAAGAGCTAGGGAAGACTAGTGGTCTTAGCAAAAACTTAGGAGCATTTGATCTGATATTATTGGGTCTTGGGGCTATAATAGGCACGGGTGTATTTGTGTTAACAGGTATGGTAGCGGCTAAATATTCTGGTCCTGCAGTTATGCTATCCTACGCTGTTGCTGGTGGAACATGTATTTTTGTTGCCTTTGCTTATACAGAGCTTGCTACCATGTTACCGACTTCTGGTAGTATTTATACTTATTCTTATGTAGCTTTTGGTGAAATATTTGCTTGGTTAATTGGTAGCGTTATTATATTAGAACTCGGTTTTGCTGCTGGTGCGGTTGCAGCTGGCTGGTCAGGATATGCTCAGGGTATATTGTCAGCAGGTGGGATAGATTTACCTAAAGCTTTAACGACCGTGCCTAGTAATGGTGGAATAATAAATTTACCAGCTTTTCTTATTGTAGTGTTTGTCTCTTTTATTTTGTACTTAGGAACGAAAGATAGTAAAAAACTAAATGCTATTTTAGTATTTGTAAAAATGGCAGCTATATTTGCGTTTATTGTGTTTGCCACACCGTATTTTGATGCGACAAATTTGCAAAACTTTTTACCTTTTGGCTTCAATAATATGCTAGTTGGGGCATCTATCCTATTTTTGGCTATGACAGGTTTTGGGACAATAGCTGCTACAGCTGAAGAATGCAAAAACCCTAACCGAGATTTAATGATCGGTATTATTGGATCATTAGTAATTGCAACGATAGTATACGTTATAATAGCTGGGCTAGTCACTGGTATAGCCCCTTTTGATCAACTTAATAATGACCAGCCACTTGCCTATGCTCTTAGCTTGAATAATAGTAATATTGGTTCTGCCATCGTTGCTACTGGAGCAGTATGTGGTATGACTACAGTACTGATGATGAATATTTATGGTACATCTCGTATCTTTTATGTAATTGCCCGAGATGGGTTATTGCCAAAGAGTTTTGCAAAACTGCATGCAAAATACGATAGTCCTTATATTACTATCTTAATATTTTCTGCTCTTGCTGCATTATTAGGAGGATTTTGTCCATCTGAAATTCTTTTTCAGTTATCATCTATGGGGGCTCTAATTGATTACTCAGTAGTTGCCGTAATAGTCATGTTGTTTAGAATAAAAATGCCAAA
This sequence comes from Sericostoma sp. HW-2014, assembly GCA_913698145.1. Taxonomy (NCBI): domain Eukaryota; kingdom Metazoa; phylum Arthropoda; class Insecta; order Trichoptera; family Sericostomatidae; genus Sericostoma; species Sericostoma sp. HW-2014. The sequence goes on along the minus strand of CAJYDF010000007.1, from coordinate 13,823 downwards.
TGTTCCAAGACCATTTAAATGTCCTGCTGCATGTATCATTATACCATTTGTTTTAATAGCTTGCCTATATTTACTATCTATACAAATGTTTGATAGTAACTTTAATTTGATGATTGCAGGGCAATTATTAATATATTGGTTTGCACTAATGTTTGTTCTGTATATTCTTAGATTGTTCTTTATGAAACGACAAGTTTAATTTGTATGAGTAATGCACTACAACCATTACGTGGTACTAAAGACCTACTACCTGCGGATTATATAATTCACGATTATATAATTAACACAGCAAAACATATTGGTGAACTTTATGGTTATCAAGCCATGAGTACGCCGATAATTGAATATACTAAAGTTTTTGACCGTACACTTGGAGAGACTTCTGATGTAATAAGTAAGGAAATGTACAATTTCCTTGATAAGAGTGATAATAATATTTCTCTTAGACCTGAGTTTACAGCCGGTATTATTAGGGCTTTTATCTCTAATAACCTGCAACAAACATTACCTATTAAGTTCTTTTCAAGCGGTCCAGTATTTCGTTATGATCGACCACAGGCTGGTAGACAAAGGCAATTTCATCAAATAAATTTTGAGTATATTGGTGGAGAAGAAGGATCGAGTAACGATGCTGAAACAATTAGGCTTGCTTTAGATATTCTTCAGGCTTTAGAAATAGATAAAGATACAACTTTAGAAATAAACTCAATTGGTTGTGCTGCAACTCGTACCATCTACCAACAAAAGCTGGTAGAGTATTTCAATGATTATAAGTCAGAATTATCAGAAGATAGCCAAAAGCGACTCGTCAAAAATCCGATGCGGATCTTAGATTCAAAAGATGAAAATGATAGAAAAATAGTTGCGAATAGCCCTTTAATGTCTCAATACTATAATAGTGATACTGCAAGATATTTTGACGATGTGTTAAGATACTTAGATTTACTGAATGTAAAATATATCATTAACCCAAGGCTAGTAAGGGGGCTTGATTATTATTGCCATACAACTTTTGAGTTTACTACTAGCAAACTTGGCAGTCAGTCGACAATTCTTGCTGGTGGAAGATATGATGGGTTGAGCAAAATTATGGGCGGGTCAGAGACAAAAGCCATTGGCTTTGCTGCTGGAATCGAAAGGCTTGCTTTAATGAGAGAATACAACATACCTAAAGCCAGACCAGTATTTATCTTTCCTATTAGTGACAATAATTTAGAATATTGTTTAATCTTAGCCAATCAATTACGCCAAAAAAATATTTCTGTTACCTTAGACGCCAAAGGCAAAATAGCCAAGAGAATGATCCGGGCTAATCTACAGAAAGCTAAATATGCCATTTTTATTGGTGATAATGAACAAATGAGTAATAGTTTCAAATTAAAAGATCTTGATAAAGAGCAAGAATATCTATTGCAATTTGAGCAAATTGTAGAATTATTAGTTAATGTATAAAAATTGTAGGGTATGCCGTAGGTGGCGTGTCAATCCATAAAAGAGTGGATTGCTTCGTCGGCTAACGCCTCCTCGCAATGACGGTTTTTCAATATTGTTTTTTTAAGTTGATGCCTTCTCGCTAATAGACGTTTTGTACTTTAACTTTTTTTCCATGAACGTTTACTTTTTCTTAATAGATACTTATGTTAACTCCTGCAAAATTGTTCATTATTTGGTTGTTTGGTTTAACTAGCGGATTTACCTTAATGATTACAGGCAACACCTTAAACTATTGGCTTGCTAAAGAAAATATTGATTTACAATCTATTGGAATGTTTGCTGTTATCGTAATACCTTATTCTATCAATTTTTTATGGGCTCCTATTTTTGATACTGTAAAGTTAGGTTGGTTAAGTAAGCTACTTGGTCATAGATTATCTTGGATTTGTCTGATCCAAATTTTGTTGGCATTTGCTATTTTTCTTTTAAGTACCATGGATCCTCATCATAGTCTAATATTGTTTGCACTGGTAGGATTAATAATATCATTTTTAAGTTCAGCTAAAGATACTGTCCTAGGAGCATTTAGAACTGAAATTATTGCCAAAGAATCTCAAGGGGCAGCTTCTGGAATTTATATTTTTGGCTATCGTATCGGTATGCTAATATCAGGTTCCGGAGCTATTTATCTATCAAGCTACTTGGGATGGAATAATGTATATAAAATCTTTGCCATTTCTGTACTTGTTTGCTCTGCTATTTTAGTTGTGAGTATCTTACGATTAAAACATGACTTAATTTCCAAAACTTATCAGGATTATAAGGTAAATAGTTCAAACTTTATACAAAATATCTTGAGACCTGTAGGATCTTTTTATTTAATCTTTTTAATAATAATCTTCCTTATTTTATATAGATTACCAGATGATTTTATTTGTATGATGATTAATCCTTTTCTGATACATATTGGTTATAACGAATTTGAAATAGCTAGTGCAGGGAAATTTTTCGGCATAATATCTGCAATAATTGGTGGGCTAATAGCTAGCTCAGTGATGAGAAAAAAGAATATCTTGGATAGCTTGCTGATATTTGGAGTAATTCATGCCATAGCACATACATTATTTATTCTGCAAGAGATTTATGGTAAAAATCTACCCTTATTCTTTATTACGACAGGTTTTGAGAGTATAACTGGTGGAATGACTATGACAGCCTACATTGCTTTTATTGCTTCAATTTGTCAAGGTAAATTTCGTGCTACACAATATTCGTTTTTCACTTCTATGATGGGATTTTCACGATCGATTTTTCCAGCTATTTCAGGATATATTGTTGTACAATTCGGATGGCAAAACTTTTTTACATTTATTATTATCACAACAATCCCTTCCCTCCTTCTGCTACTAAAAATCAGCTCATTACTAAAAGTAAAAATGAAGTGAATGATTTCAAGGATTGTTTACACAAAAACTTGTATAACAAATGTGAGCGTTCACGAATTTTTTTGCTATTTTCTTATGATGAATAAAAAATCTGAATGCCAAGCGTCTATTGGAGAGGAGTACATAAGTCCACAGCCGTCATTGCGAGGAAACCGCAGGTCGACGAAGCAATATGACAAGCTTCACCGGATTGCCATGCTCACATATGTTCGCTCGCAATGACGTCTTGTATTTTAACGCTCACCAAATTACTATTTTAAAGCTTTCAAGCCTTCTTTAAGTCCTTTTGTAGAAAAGGGCAAATTTACCTGTTGACCGACTGAATTCATAAAACCAACAACAGGATTGCCATCGCTTGATAAAATGGTTTCAAGATCACTGTCTGGTATATCAGCAATAGCCTGGCAAGAATCTTTTGTGCAATTAACATACTTACCTGGAGCAACTAATTTTTTGGAACTGATAACAGATGTACCTGGAGTAACAGAAACGTCAGGAGGAACTATTTGTACCATTCTTAAACTTCTTTCCTTACCGCTACCAAAATAGCCTATTTGATATATAGCCACCACCTGTTGTTTATCATCTTTAGTAGAATTAAGAGCCTGATTTAAAAAACAAACCCGTTTTTTATCAGTACTTGTGGTGCATTTAACTACCCAATCTGAAAATGCTTGCCCTTCTTTAACTGCAGCATCAACTCTATTAGGATTACCCAAAAATAACCCTAAACCCATTACAGCAATACCAGCTGTAACAAACAATGATTTTTTAACACATTTTGTCATAAATTTTACTAATTATTTAATATTATCCGGTAGGCAAAGATAAGCTCAAACCGTTGTTCCATACAGAAATCGTGCTTATTCGAACTTAAAAACTGAAATATATCTAAATTTAATGCATTTGTCAATCATCTGCGATAAAAATGTTGATTTCCTGTTTAAGATTTTGAATCTTTTCTGGTAAATCTAAATAAGCAGCTATCGCCAAAAATAATCCTAAATATTTTTTAGGATCGACTAAATTTGCTAGATCGTCATAAATTTCCGAGGAGTCATTGGTAGAAAATTTCTTATATAATTCTACAATTTCAAAAGATGGGCTTGCTGTGAAGGCAGTTTGTAATAACTCAATATTCTTATTACTCCATTTAGAGGAGTTTAAAGATAGATAAAGATTTAGTGCTTCAATATGGGAAGCTATAAGTTTAATAGCTGATTCTAAATAATATATCGCCTCTTTTGTTTGGTTAGTCTCTAACATATTTTTAGCAGCTATAACATAATAATCAGCTATTTTGTTTTTAAGCGACTCTAGTTTCTGTCCGTCAACTCTGCTAAGTTTAGATACCACAAAAACAAATTTTGTCCATAGAGCAAGTTTGGCATAACAATTAAGTAAAATTTCTAAAGTTTCACTATCAGATTCATTTAGGTTAAACGATCTAACAGCATAATTCTCAGCTATGTCATACATATTATTCTGATAATGTATTTGTGCGAGTCTTTTGGTAACAAAAGGAATATAATGTTTAGATTGTTCTAATTCCTGAAAATATTTTATTTTTACTGAAATATCTAGTTCTGATTCTGCTAAAAGTAAAGTATGAAACACCTTATTTTCCTGGCTTAAACGGTAAGATATTTTTTGGCTCGTTACTGCTGATTTTAATTTTTCACCAGAAACGTATTCTGCCATAGCTTTAATTAGTAAGTAATTATCGTTATTGGCTCTTTTAGCAAAGAAAAGAGCTTTTAAATTAGTAGGTAGATTAATAATTAAACATAATATTTTAAAAGAAATAACAGTAGAAAGTGTAAGTAATATATATAAAATAACGAAAGTAAAAAATGTTGTTTCTATATAATAGTCATATAAGTTTAAAGTTAATCTTGAGTCAAGTTGATTTAACATAGAAAAACTAAAATATAACAACAAAAATGTAATACAAATTATCAATAATCTTATCATTAGTTTACTCTACGAATTCTTGTTGTAATTTTCTTGTTGTAGTTCTTCTGAATAAAAGAAATTAATAAAATAATCTAGGTTTCCTATTATTTTTAATTTCAGCTTTTCTTTATCTTTGAGGCTACTAGATTTTTCTTCAATTTTGATAAATTGCTTGATCCAGCAATCGGTTTTTGGAAATACCCTTACTAAACCTAAATTATTATCAAGTAAATAATTTTTATTATAATAGTGCATATCTATCAAAATATTTTTTATTTTTGCAGGTAACTCCATAGTTTCAATTTGATAAAGTTGCTCTGTATAATCTTTATCTTGCAGAAAATTCTTTACCAGAAGATTGATGCTAAGTAAATAATTACTGTAAACATTGGAAGGGGCTTTAGATTGTTCTGGTTGGTGGGGGGTACTTACAGAAGAATTATCTTGATTTAAACTATTATCTTCCTGAGGTGCATTCTCCTCTAAATTGGTAGTATCTGAAGATGGGGGGATTTCTTGTATGGTTGTTTCTTGTATTGTTGCGTTATTAGATAACTTAGAATCCGTCTTTTTATTATTTAAAAAAGTCATATAAGTTACCGATATGGCAAATAATACAACCAAAATAATTGTAAAAATAATAGAGTTGTTTCTACGAACTTTTATTATATTAGTTTCTGATTTTTGCATTATTTTGGGCATTATAAATTAATAATTCTAACATTTGCTGAGGTTGTCCATTATCACAATAAACCACATTTTTAGTAAAAGAGCTAATAATATTTGCTACTTTTTTACTTATAGTAATAACTAAACTATTGGCTAAGGATTCTAGCAAATTATTTTTTATTAATAATTCAATAAAAGTCTTAGTGCAGTTCTGTGAATATAGTAGAATAAAATTGATGCCCTTTTCAATTTCTGCTATGTGCTGCAGCTTAGTTGCATATTTTACCTGATAGATAATGTGTCTTTTAATCGCTTGAGGTAAATCTTGGGTAATTTCATTTGACGATAAATATACGGTTTGGTGATATATTTCTGGTGGAATGTTTTCTAGCAGCTCTTGTACATTGCTAGCAACATATTGCACTATAAAATTATTTTGTTCTAGAATTAATTTTGATGAATTACCGACTATCCACATATTCTTCTTTTCGATATCTTGATGTCCGGCTAGGATTTTAGCAGCAAATTTACTAGTGATAATGATATTAGGATAATCATATAAAAGGGTACCATCTAATGGCAAAGTTTGATATTCCAATAAAGGACAGCATATATAGTTAAAGCTACATTGATGATTACGCTGCAACTCTTGAATAATGTCGTAATTATCTTCTGAACTTCTAGTTAATAGCACCGATTTCATAGAGCCAGATCATTAGATAATTTTTGATAATCTATGGCAAGTGGATTAGGGCCAATGATAGATAAAGTAGGTTTGCTAGCAAATATTTTGTTAGCAATATTTATGATATCTCGGTTTGTTATATTCATAATATATTCAATAGTATCCTCAATAGGTAAATATTTGCCAAAAACAGCAAAATTCTTACCAATTTCTTCTGACTTATAAGATGAATCTTCTTGGGATATATGGATACTAGTTTTTAATTGTATTTTAGCCCGATCAATTTCCGAATCTTTGATATCTACAGAAATATTGTTAATTTCATTGACTAATTGTTCTGCAAGAAATGGCAGTTTATCATGACTAGTGGAAACATATATGCCAAAAATTCCACTATCATAGTGTGAGCTATTATAGCTACCAATTGAGTAGGCAAGTCCAAGCTTTTCTCTGATTTGTTGAAATAATCTTGATGACATACCGTTACCAAGTATTAGTGACAGAGCTTGAGTATGATATAATTGCTGTATGTTAAAATAGGGTACACTTTCGAATCCCAGAACCAAGGTAGTTTGCTCAAGTTCTTTGGTAATAACACTATGCCCCCCAGTGTATCTAGCTTTCTCAAAATGATTATTTGGTTTATCTTTTAATGAACAAAATAATTTTTCAGCAAATTCTACAATTTGTTGATGCTCAACATTTCCTGCCACTGATAAGTAAATATTTCCGGCATTATAATGTTTATCAATATAACTGCTAAAATGTTCCTTATCAAATTTTGCTAAACTGTCATAAGTTCCTAAAATTGACCGACCAAGAGCTTGATTTTCATAAGCACTACTGTAAAATTTTTCGTGAATAAGCTCATCGGGATTATCCTGTACACAAGCAATTTCTTGTAAAATCACCTGATATTCTTTGGCTATTTCTTCTTCTGAAAAAACTGAATTTTGCAAGATATCTGCCAATATTTCTAGAGCAGTATAACAATTCTCACTCAATATTTTTGAGTAATAAACAGTCTGTTCATGACCGGTGTAAGCATTAAACTGCCCTCCTATAGAGTCAAATTCTTCAGCAATTTGCTTAGCAGTTCTAGTTGTTGTTCCTTTAAATGCCATATGTTCAAGAAAATGAGATATCCCTATTTCTGAATATTGTTCATAGCGGCTACCTACATTAACAATGAGATTAATAGCTACGGATTTTATATTAGGCATATGGTAAGTAACAACAGTTAGTCCATTGTTAAGTTTGCTTGAGTTAAAGGTCATTTTATTACTTATTTATTAGTTTAAAGAGTATAGCTTAGTATTACGTTGTCATTGGAAGGAGTACATAAGCCCCAACCGTCATTGCGAGGAGCCACTTTGGTGGCGACGAAGCAATTCATTTCTAATCTAATCACTTCATGGATTATCACGCTCACGTACGTTCGCTCGCAATGATGCCAGGTTATTTTCCCTATGGCTTTTAAGTGCTATGCGTAAGGTGAATTAGTTAATAAAAATTTGGGGATGTTTAGATGCTATTTTTAATAAAGATATAGCTGATCCCCTAGGTTTACGCCGCCCTTGTTCCCATTCTTGTAATGTTCTAACATTAATCCCCATTAAAACAGCAAAATCTACTTGAGATAGTTGTAAGTACTTTCTAATATTCACTATATCATCTTTTGTTTCTATTTTCTGTACATTACCCTTTCCTGTCTTTATCTCTTGAATGGATTGTAAAATTTCTGTTCCGATATCTCGTCTTATTTTCATAATCCTAACTCCTCTTTTATTTTCTTTAAAATAGCAGCTGGAATGTTTTCAGCCTCGTTCTTTAGCCATTCATCTTATATTTTCCTAAGTCCTCCACTGCCAGGAATAATATCTCCTGATTTAGGGTATAAGGCTAAATGCCATTGAAAGTCTGCGTAATCATCATCAGTTAAATATGAACTTAACAAATTTATTAAACAAAGGAGATTTTATATATTCCATATCAATATTATTACGTCATTGACGTATAAAGTCAAATATTATTTTAAACTGATATTGATAAAAACATTATACTGACTTTATGGGTGTATAGTTTATTCAAAGGGTTTTCGCGGATACGATGATATATAACTAACCCGTTAATGTGCTAGATAGCTCCTCCGTCATTGTGAGGAGGCATGAGCCGACGAAGCAATCCAGGAAAATAGTTAGAAATGGATTGCCACAACCACTACGTAGTCTTGCAATGACGTCTGTGAATTTGGTGTAATATTGCCCTGGTTAGCTATAATATAAAATTAAATATTTTTATATTATACTTAGTGCTAGTGATCTTATAGTATATATTAACTATTTATATTATACTAAATCCAAAAACTTAAAATATGATAAGCCCAATTTTAAAACAATTTATAATTATTTTGCCTGAGATAATGCTGACCTTAGTGGCTTTGCTTACTCAATTATCTGCTGTATTATTTAGCAAAAAAACTAGAATCATTACTAATATTACGATATTATTATCGATTGTACTTTTTATTGCTTGCGTTCAGGGTGAGGCAGTAGCTTTTAGTAATTCCTTTGCTACTAATAGCTTTACTGGTGTTTGTAAATCTTGTGTTTTACTTTTTTCGGTGATGACCATGATAATTTATAATGATTATTGTAAGATCACTAATGAAAAATTTAAGACAGAGTTTATAACCTTAGTGCTGCTTTCGACTGTTGGTATTTTTATTACTATATCGGCTCGTAATTTCCTGCTATTATTTGTGGCTATGGAATTGCAAGCACTAGCAGCATATGTACTAGCTGGCTTTAGTTTGTATAATATTAAATCATCAGAAGGAGCGTTAAAATACTTTATTCTAGGTAGTTTGATTAGTTGTCTGACATTGTTTGGGATGTCTTTTATTTACGGATTTGGTGGTAGTTTAGATTATAGTAATATTCTACAAAAATTAAATCAATCAGCCCAACCTAATATTGGTTTAATAATTGGCTTAGTACTTTTTTTAAGTGGTATTTTCTTTAAATTATCTAGTGGTCCTTTGCATGCTTGGACACCAGATGTATATGAAGGATCACCAATTCCTTCAGTTACCTATTTTGCTGCTGCTACAAAATTTGGCAATGTAGTGGTGTTATTAAATATAATGACGATGGTAGTTGGTGGTTATCAACAAATTTCAGTTGATTTAATAAAAATAACAGCAATTTTGTCGATGTTGGTTGGGGCAGGTGGTGCTATTAGACAAACCTCCCTCAAAAGGCTAATGGGCTATAGCACTATTCTAAATATTGGATATGTTCTGATGGGGATTGCTTTGCATAGTGAGCAAGGTAATAATGTTGCATTAATATATATATTTATTTATGCTGCTTCCGTTTTAGGCTTTTTTGCCTGTTTAATTGTTCTGCTGGGAGGAAAAGCTGATACGGCAAATTTTGATGATATTAAGGGTTTGGCGAATAGTCGTAAGGCTTTGGCTGCTGGGATTACCATTATCATGTTCTCGATGATTGGTATTCCCCCACTGGCAGGATTTTTTGGTAAATATTTCATTTTTTATCAGGCTATTGTAGAGGAGCAATTTACTCTAGCATTTATAGCTATTGGTACCAGTATTATAGCAGCTTATTATTACCTCAAAATAGTTAGGTCTATGTACTTTTTTGAGGTAAGTGAAAGTTTGCAGCCAGAGTCAATACCAACATATCAAGGCTTAAGGTTTGTCAGTTGCCTTGTTATAGGATTTCTGTTAATTTTTTCTTTCTTTATGAGTTAAAGGGTAATATGCTTAAGATTTCAGCCTTTATTATTACAAAAAACGAATCTGCTAGAGTGGCAAGAGCTATTAACAGTGTTAAGGACATTGTGGAGGAGCTTATTGTTGTTGATAGTGGTAGCACTGATGATACAGTGCAAATTGCTAGAAATTTAGGTGCCAAAGTGATTTTTAACGAATGGGGTGGTTATGTTAAACAAAAAGCTTTTGGTGAGAGTTTATGTCAGAATGATTGGATATTAAATATTGATGCTGATGAAGAGTTGTCAAAAGAATTACAGGATGAAATAGAATTTATATTTGCTTCAAATATTCAAGATAATTATTTAGCTTATCGTACTAAAAATGTTATATTGCACCGTAACGATCATAAAGTTCGTCGCTTTGCTCCTTATCATAAATTCATCAGATTATATAACCGTAAATATAGTAGTTTTTCTAATAATATGAGTACTACTACTCATGATTCGGTGTTATTTAACCCAGATATTAACCCACAAGACAAAATCTATGAGTTAAATGGTATAATTTATCATAGGTCTGGCATGTCAATTGAGCAAATGGTAGCTAAGGCAAATTTTTATTCTTCCGAGCAGGCAGAAGATTTCGTCAAACTAGGTAGGAATCCATCAAAAATAAGAATTGCTACAGAAATTATTTTTTATTTTTTAAAATCATTCTTTATAAGACGATATTGGGTATTTGGTTTTGATGGTTTTGTTGACTCTATGATTCTTGCTTTTGGACGGTTTATAAGGCTTGCTAAAGCAAGAGAGATTTTAAATAATAAAAAACATGATAAAAACCAAGAAAACATGGAATTATTAAAATAAGTGCTTGCATAAGGTGAAATTTTATTATATAGTGCCAGCAACTAAATAAACCGTATTAAACGGTTTGTTTAGATGGAATAAGAAATCACTAAATAATTAAGAGGTAAATATGTCATTGAAACAACTTTTTTATAAAGCACGCTACGGGGGTTATGCCTTATTTAAAGCTGTAGAAAAAGGTGATATAGATTTAACAAATCATTTACTTACTAAAGCTAATGTAAACATTCAAAATAAACTTGGTAATACTCCATTACACCTTGCAATAAAAAATAATCACCCTGATATGGCTAAAATATTATTAGAATGGGGAGCAAAATCAGATATAGCTAATAATAATGGTAAGACAGCATCAGATATTGGTATTGCAAATGTTATTTTTGCAAGGCTTTGTATGCAGCCACTATTAGAAAATCATGATTTCAAAATGACAAGCACAGATTCTTTGGTTGATGTAGTGCGGTGGCATATAGACAGTTTACGCACTTTACACACTTTAAATAATCAACAACAAGTGCATTTGTCACCTAAGATAAGTAGTAATTTAAAAGAATTATCTAACAATGTAAATTCCTTATCTAAAGCAATAAGTAATAATATTGCTAATTCTTTATATGACGATGTACCTAATAATGATATAGTATTATCAGGCGATGGTATGACAACAGAGCTATCTGATATTTTTTAATTTAGTGCTAGGCTCTATTATGTTGACAAAATTTTAATTGTTTATATTTAACTTACAAATTGCTTCGTCGGTTTACGCCTTCTCGCAATGACGTTTGGAGTACATATATGTCATTGCGAGAGCATGTAATGGTCGAAGCAATCAATTTTGGTTACTTTTTGGATTGTTGCGTCGCAGTAAAGTGGTTTCTCGCAATGATGCTTTGGATTTTTATACTGTTTTTCTACGACTTTTAAAATCACCCTGAATTTTATGAGGTAATTATGTCTTGGCAGAAAAAATATAAGTTACTAGTTTTTGATGAAATAGATAGTACCAGCTCTGAAGCTATTAGGATGGCTAAGGCTTGTCTTGATAGGAATTATGTAATATTAGCAAAAAATCAAACAAAATCGCGTGGAAGAAATAACAAAATTTGGCATTCTAATCTAGGGAATTTGCATGTTAGTATATTATTAAAGCATCAAATTAATCTCAGTTATCTTCCTCAATTATCTTTTGTTATGGCTATTGTTGTGTATAAAACTATTACTTCTCTTACAGCTAATTCAGAGAATTCTATCAAATTAAAATGGCCAAATGATATTTTGATAAATGGCAAGAAAGTATCTGGTGTATTGCTTGAATCTATTAGTATAAATAACAATAGACCTCTTTCTAAACTCGCTTATGCTGAGGAATTTGAAGGAGACGCGGAACGCAGAACCGCAGCGTACTCTAATGTACGTGAGGATTCGAGTACCGCATCGACGTACAAATTACCAGCAGAAGTAGAGTTTAGAAAGAGGTCTAATAATTATCTTATTATAAGTGTTGGCATTAACATCAAGGAAAATCCTTTAAATATTGAGCAACTGGCAACCAATTTATCTGATGAGAATATAGAAGTAAAAGATACAGAATATTTATTAGATATCTTGATGATTAATTTTGAAAAATATTTTAGTAGATGGAAAGAACAGGGATTTAGTAAAATAAGACAATATTGGCTTAGAAATGCTTATAAGTTGGGCGAGATGGTTAGTGTAAATGATGGAAACACAAAAATCTCAGGGATTTTTAAAGATATAGATGAAAATGGAGGTATAAGAATTCAGCTTGAGGATGGGAAAATAATTACCTTGCTTAGTCCCGAGATATTAAACTTCCTGCCTATAGCTAATCCAACTAGCCATTGTGAGGAGGCGTAGCTGACGAAGCAATCCAGAAAGTAACCAAAAATGGATTGCCACGCTCACATACGTTCGCTCGCAATGACGGTTTCTCAATTATTGTTTTCTTAAATTGACGCTTATGCGTGGTCTCGCTAATAGACGGGAGAATATTAGCCTTGGTTAAATTGTTGATAAAATTTGATAGCTTTGTTTAAATCTTCTGGGGTATCAACAGAAATGGGGATATTATTAACATAACATACCCCTATGGACATATTATTTTGTAAGGCTCTTAGTTGTTCTAATTTTTCGCTTAATTCTAAAGTTGAGACAGGTAAGTTTATGAATTTAATTAATGCTTCTTTGCGGAACCCATACATTCCTACGTGATATAGAAATTCTTCAGAGCCATAAGGAATAAGACTGCGAGAAAAATACAGAGCCTTATCATTATGGTCAGTAATAACTTTGACATTACTATTGCCATTTACGGCGTTTATACCAACTTTTACTACTGGGGTCATAATATCATGGTCACTAGACTTTAGGCTTTCAATAACTTTAATAATTGATTCCGGTTCTATAAAAGGCATGTCACCTTGGACATTTAGGATATAATTAATATTCTGATTGTTAGGTATTGCCTGAAATGCCTCATAGACACGGTCAGTACCAGTCTGGCAGTCTGGGTTTGTCATAATCAATTGCCCACCACAATCAGTAACTTTTTTAGCTATAATTTCTGAGTCAGTTGCTACATAAATATTTTTTAGTTTGGTTAAGTGTACTTGTCTTAGAACGCGTTCAATTATTGACAGTTCCCCTATCAATTGTAAAGGTTTCTTAGGAAGCCTAACAGAATCAAGTCTTGAAGGGATAATAATTGCAACATCAGAATGCATAAGTTACCATTTAAAGATATTTACCAAAATAATTGTTGACATGATAGCCTTTTTAAACGATAAAGTAAAGCGTGTTGGAATATTGTTTTGGGACACAATTTGTCTTTAAGCATTATGTTTGGGGCTCGTAGCTCAGCTGGTAGAGCACTTGACTTTTAATCAGGTTGTCCCGGGTTCGAATCCCGGCGAGCCCACCACTTCAGGGTAGTTAACCCCCTTAATTGTATATGAATACCGCCGCCAATATTTAAAGGCGGAGACTAGGAGACCGCCTCCTAG
>CAJYDF010000006.1:0-25464 GCA_913698145.1 Sericostoma sp. HW-2014 | reverse complement strand
TCGCATTAGCACTCATACCATGTACTATGTTAGGATCATAATTCATTTTATATTTTCCATCTTGAGTCTTTATAAAACTATATTTGGTAAGATAATCCCAATCTTCCTCACTACTAATACCAAATTGGCTATATATTAGCTTTAAATGTTGCTTGGCACTAGCTAAATCAACAAATAAGGGTACTTGACCTGCATATAGACCAATTTTAACTAAAGGGGATGACGGAATAAAAGGACCTATATCATTGATAATCATGGCTTTGATAAGTTTGTTATATCGACTAGCTAGAACCATACCAATTATTCCGCCCATGGAACTACCAAGCCAAATACAGTTCTTAATACCTAACTTCCTTAGAAACAGTACTGTATCTTTTATATATACTGGATAGTTATAATGCTCTTTCTTTTTAAAAACATCACTATTTCCACGCCCTGGATAATCTATAGCAATTACTCGAAATTTATCACTTAATGCCATAGCAATTTTATCAAAATCATGAGCATTTCTAGTCAAGCCATGGGCACAGACTATGACATTTTTATTATTAGGGTTGCCAAATTCAAGATAAGCCAGCTTATGAGATGGGATATATTGTGAGCCAAACCAATTAATATACGGTCCAACTTGGATGAATTTTTGTATCATCTATTCTAATTAATTCAAATCGCTTAAAAATATACTTACCATAAATGGTATATATATTACACTAAAAATTAGGGAAAGGAATACTGTAGTAGCAACTTTTTCTGGATGGAATTTTTGTAGACTTGCTATAACAATCAGATTGGCTGCCATAGGGGCAGTGGCAAGAAGCCTAAAAGCATTGTAATAATTCTCATCATACCATCCTAAAACAAATTTATCTAAAAGGATAAATAAGTTAATTCCTATTGGATAAAATAGAAATTTTGCCATAAAAGTGGCAACAGTAAACTTTATGTCTATTTCAAATTTTTGCAAAGTTGAAAGAGCTAAACCAACCATAACCATACCAAGTATAGAAAATGACCCTCGCATATTATATATAAAATCATCTAAAAAATCAGGTAAAGTAAAGCCAGCGAAACTAAATAAACAACCAAGTAAAAAACCATTTAAAATTGGTAGCTTTACAACTTTCAAGATACTTTCACTACTATTGGCAAAACTTCTGGCACAAATATAAAATCCCACCGAGCATTCAAAAATATTTACACCTATAACTGCCATCATATAGATACTTAAAACATAATCATCAAAGAGAGCAGCAGCTATTGGTAACATAAAATAACCACCATTAGCGGTACCGGCAGATAATGCTATAATGTTTCGTGTATGATCAGACCAATATCGTCCAAAAAAATAGTAGGAAAATATTGATAAGGAAGTAGCAATAAAAAAAATAACTACAGTAACACTTAATGATGATAAAGTTAAAGTAGTACTGGCAGGAATAGCAAAAAAAACAATAGGAGATATAAAATAGAATAACAACGAAGCTATACTATCTCTTTCAACTTTAGAATATCTTCCTGCTAGGAAACCAATTACTACACTCAGTAAAACAGAAATGGTTTTAAAAAAAACTATACTAAACATTGCCATGCAATAAAGCCAGAATATATAAGATTTCTGTTTTAGTCAACCTTTGAGAAAATAGCAATTTTATTTTACAATTAATATAAATAAAGTGTCTTTATTCACCTAATTCTTGTATTGCAAGACACAGATCTGCTAATTGAGTTCTATATTTTTGCTTACTAAGGTAGCGACCATTTAGTTTAAGATTTTCAAAATCTTTGTTACTGGTAGGTAAATGTTGACAAATCTTTACTAATTCCTCATCACTAATAAAATGTCTCCTTGGTAAATCTATGGTACTTGCTTGTTCTTCCCGATAAGCTGCCATAATTTTCATTTTATTAATAAAAAACTCTGAATGATTATGGAATCTGACTTTTTGCCAAGCCTTTTTTGTATCAACAATATAATTTTCAATATTAAGCAAAGATTTTATTTGCTCGTCATATTCATTTTGCAGATTATTATCTTGGATTATTGATTGTAATATTTTGTAAATCGGTTCTAAATATTCAACATCTTTAATAGCATAATCTAGCAGATTAGCACTAATGGGACGTTTTAACCAATCAGATCTTTGGTAAGTTTTATCAATATGAACGAAGCAAATTTTACTGCATATATCCGAATAACTTAAATGTTTACCAAAATCACAAATACCAGCAGCAATTTGTATGTCAAAAACATTTCTTGGCAATTTCTTAAATAAATGATAAAATATCTCAAAATCCTCTCTAGGAGCGTGAAATATTTTAAGAATTTTCTCGTTCAAAAATATTTCGTTAAGAGGCGAAAGATCCAAATCACATAAAGTGTCAATTATCACTTTGTGACTACTAGTCATGATTTGTATTATGCTAAGCTGAGCAAAATAAGTATTCTTACGCAAAAATTCAGTATCAACACTTATAGTCTTACAATCCAATAACTGCTGACAAAATTCATTTAATATTTTTTGATTATCAATAATCAGCATTTTTGAAGTATTAGTAATTAAATTGCTCTTGATCTAAAGGATTTAGCCATACGCTCATGGTTATAGTAAAAATAGCTTAACAGTTTTACAGCACTTTGTCAAATGATGGAATCCTTAAGAAAGTTCAGACTATCAAATGTACTTCTTAATATGGGAATATAAGATCTAATATTATTATAAATTTTATCTGCTAGCTGCTGATCATAAGTGTGCGAAGTATAGTCAATTGATGAGAAGTTGGGGACGTTGTCACTCGTCGCTCGCCTATTACTTATAGGCGTCGCTCCATCGCTCCTAGCCCCAAATTCTCCTGAATTGACTATGATATTTCTATCTAGAAGCATTTTTAGCCATTCTTGTTCATGATCAATCAGATGTCCTTTAAAAGCCTCTCTTAAAACATCTTTAGGATATTGTACTTCTACTCCTTTGCTCTCAAGAATCGCCCTTAATAATTTCCAAAATAATTCTATTGTAAATTCAAATCTTTGAATGCTAGCGTCTATGTTACTTCGATCTTCTTGCTGAGGTTTAGATGCAATATCCTCTAAAGAGGTTAAAGCTCTACTTAATTTTGAGAACCCTAACTCTATTTTAGGATTTTTCATATAATTTCACTCCTTCTCGTATTATAGATAATTTTAAGTCTGATGAATCATCCAATTCATCAAATCTTACACAATCTATTTTTAAAAGTGTATCAGCATTATCAATAATTTCTTGCAACTTTAACCAATCCTTAATGGTAGCATTAGGGCATATTATAGCTAAATCAATATCTGCTCTATCCTGATTATCGTTCCTTGCTCTAGAACCAAATAACCAAATTTCTTCAACCACATTCTGTGATATTAAATCATTATAAAATTTATAGTCTTGCACTTTCACTTATTTATCCATTCGAGATACATTTTAATTTTCGTAATGACTCCACATTCTGAGTACTTTTACTATTTGCATATTCTCATCTATCTCATAAACTAACCGATGTTGTAAATTAATTCTTCTCGAATATTTATTTACTAGATCCCCCAACAATTTTTTATAAGGCGGGGATATTTGCAAAGGATTAACACTTAGTATTTCGCATAATTTCCTTGCTTTATCTTCTAAATTAGCCGCTTTTAATTTTGCAATATCTTTTTGGGCAGCTTTAGATAACACTACCTTATATTGTACTAAATCTACCATTCTACTTCAGTATAATCTTTGAATTCTTCTATAGGCTCTCTACTAGCTTGTAAAATAGACTCTCTCATATTAGGAATTGATAACAAATATAAAGTTTCTTGCATAGAAGCATAATCTTCTTCCGATAATATCACAGCATTATTACGTTTTCCTTTTATATATATGGGTTCATGCGTTTTGTGAATTTCATCAATTAGTTTAAATAATTTTGATCTTGCAATAGTTGCTGAATAAATAAACATAGTAGATACCTCATAGAATATAAATACTAGAAAGTACCACTTTACGTACACACTGTAAAGGCAATTTTTTAGTGAGCGTTCACGGAAAAAAGCTGAAGTACAAAACGTCATTGCGAGACCATGTAATGGTCGAAGTAATCCATTATTCTTGGATTGCATCAATGCTACTAAAGTAGCTCCTCGCTAACAGACGTCTTGTACTTTAACTTTTTTCTGTAAACGTTCACTATTATAAAATATTCTGCTTCAAATTATTAGTCTTTAATTTTAATTCATCAAGGTTGAACGTTATATTGATAATGGCACCACCTGCTAACCTATTTGCTAACTCTAGTGTTGCACAATGATCTTGTGCTATTTTTTTGATAATAGCCAATCCCAAACCTGTTCCCTTAGATCTAGTTGTTATATAAGGTTCTGTAGCTCTATCAATTAAATTTTCTTGAAAACCTACCCCATTATCATCTACTGTAATAATAATCTGATGGTCAGATTTAGCTATAGAAACAATAATAACCCCTTGTTGTAACTTAGTAATCCCTATAGATTCTTCGGCATTCTTTAATAAATTAACCATAATTTGATTAATTTGAGTTGTGTCACAAATAAAATCTATATGCTGATCAGTTGTGATAAATTTATATAATATTTTATCATTAATTAATTTTCGGGATTCAACCATATTTTTTATCAGAATTACTAGATCACAATCCGTAAATACTGGAGCTGGTAATCTTGCAAAATTAACAAATTCAGAGACAATCTTCTTAATATCATCAGTATGACGTACAATCATCTGTATGTATTTATTAAACTCTGCTTTATCCTCAACTTGATTGCCGAATTTTCTAAACAATCTTTCGGAGGCAAGGTGAATGGGAGTCAAAGGGTTCTTGATCTCATGAGCTACTTTCCTTGCAACATCAGACCAAGCAAGTGCACGCTGAGCTATAACTAAATCTCTTTGTTGAAGATCAATCTGTTTAACCATCCTATTAAAAACTGAAGATAAAACGCTTATTTCATCTTTATTAATAACATCTTCTGGCACTTGGATAGTTAAGTCACCGTCTTTAACTTTTTCAGCAGCAATTACTAATTTCCGAATAGGAGTTACTATTTTTATAGCAAAGATCATTCCCCAACTTATTGCAGCTAATAGTAATAATAAAGCAATAAAAATAAATACTATAGAGAACTTGATTTGCATACTGGATATATGTTCTTTAAGACGATAATACTCTTCAGCTGCTCCATTAGTTTTATTAATATGATCGGTAATTTTAGCATCAATCAATCTACCTACCAACAAATATACATCATTCTGCTCCTTAAGTTTTATAAGCATGCGAATCTTTGCTGGATCCGATTTTATCTCAACAATTTCTCCTATCTCAGCTCTTTTCATTAAATGAGCTGGAATAGTAGCAAATGAAGTTGCAAAGCTTAAAAAGGTGTTAGCAATAACAGTATTAGTAGGCTTATGTAAAACTATAACTTCGTCAAGAGAACGCATCTCAGCTTCAGAATTTAATGTCTCATTAAATAAAATGGGGTTATGTATTAAGTCATAATACATTTCACTTAAATCATAAGCAACAGATAACGCTGTTTCTCGCAATTGCAGTTTATGCTCATTGATATAAGATTCTGCTACTATTATCGATTGATCAAGTACAGCAGAAATCTTTTTATCGAACCACGATTGAATACCAAAATTAAAAAAATATGCTGAAAATACTGAAACAATAATCGTTGGAATTGTAGCAACCAAACTAAAAGCAATGATGATACGATTTTGTAACTTTGAAGAGCCATCGCTCTTTCCTTTATCAACAAAATCTCGTAAAAATTTACGAGCTAATAAAATGCCTAAAAGTAAGAATATAGTAAGATCTACCAATATCAGCCCTATAACTCTACTTGGGTCTGGACCAAGAGACTTTGGCTCAATCGAAATCACGTAATAAGTTGAGCAAGCCAATATGACGGCTATAATTATTAGGATAAATACTAATTTACCGCTATCACAATATTTTTTAAGATTTCGGTAAAAGTGATTCAACATTTTTAACCTAAACGAACTCTAGTAATACTTGACCACTAACCACCTGCTCCTTTTCATTAACTAGGATTTTAGCAATTTTTCCACTACGCTCAGCAATAAGTATATTTTCCATTTTCATAGCAGTTAAAACCATAATCTCTTGACCAACAATTACCTCACTACCTTCCTGCACTTTAATTGCAATAATTTGTCCTGCAAGCGGAGCTTGCATCTCTGTTTGCTCTTCTTGGATATTTTTGGTAATCATCAACGCTTCTAGTTCAGACATCCTTGGAGAACGAACATAAGCTTTAACAGTAATGCCTGAATGCGATAACATATAACCTGTTACGATATTTTGAATTTTTATATTGGCTTTTCTACCATTTACAATACAGGAAAAAAGTCTACTACCTAAGTTCCAATTACTACGTATGTATATTCTATCATTTTCTTGTCTTATATTATAACCATAATCTACTGGTGTAATTAAAACTGGAAATAGTTTATCATCAATTGATACAACCCATCTAGTGCCAATTTTATGAGTTTGATCGATTATTTGACCAGAAATTAATGAGGCACGTTTTTGCTCGGTAATATAAACAAAAATGGCTGTAGCAAGGAATATTTTAGTAATTTCAGAAGTTAAACTTGCTCCAGAAAAACCATCTGGATATTCTTCTTCGATAAACGCGGTATTTATATCACCTGCTATAAAGCGAGGATGCGATATTACCGCTTCCAAAAAACTAATATTATGAGAAATGCCTTGTATTATGTAAGAACTTAAAGCAGAACGCATAACTTCAATAGCTTGCTTTCTAGTTTCTCCATAAGTACAAAGTTTGGCAATCATTGGATCATAAAACATACTGACTTCTCCTCCAAGCCCTAAACCAGTATCCACACGAATATTAGCATTTTTTGGCGGTTCTGAATATTCAGTAATTCTACCACTAGATGGCAAAAATCCACGCATTGGGTTTTCTGCACAAATTCTCGATTCAAATGCATGCCCCTTTAATTTTATATCTTCTTGAGAAAATGATAATTTTTCACCAGCCGCTATTTTTATCATCTCTTCTACTATATCAATACCAGTTATCAGCTCAGTTACTGGATGCTCAACTTGTAGTCTAGTATTCATTTCAAGAAAATAAAAATTCTTATCTAAATCAACTATAAATTCAACTGTACCGGCAGAGTAATAACCTACTTTACTAGATAAAGCTATGGTTTCTTTATACATTTTTTGTCGTATTTCCTCAGTAATAAAAGAACTTGGAGCTTCTTCAATCACTTTTTGATGATAACGTTGAATTGAACATTCTCGCTCACCTAGACAAACACTATTACCATATTGATCAGCTAATAATTGTATTTCAATATGCCTTGGAGATTTTATTAATTTCTCAATGAATAACCTACCATCACTGAAATTATTTACTGCCTCAAGCTTAGCTGATTCAAAGGCATTAGCCATTTCTTCAGAGTTTTTTACCACTCTCATGCCACGACCGCCACCGCCAGCTGTTGCCTTAACTATAATAGGGAAACCTATTTCCTCTGCAATTTCTATTGCCTGGTTTACATTGCTGATAGTACCCATATAGCCAGGAACTGTACTCACTCCTGCTTCCAAAGCGATTTTTTTTGCTTCAATTTTATCACCCATTTTCTTAATGGCAGAAGCGTTTGGACCTATTAAGGTAACTCCTTCCCTTTTTAAAATATTTGCAAAATTTGAATTTTCCGATAGAAACCCATATCCTGGATGCACCGCCGAAGCTCCACTTGTTCTAATAGCATTTATAATATTTTTAATCGACAAATAACTTTCAGTAGCAGGGGAATTGCCAATATAATAAGCTTCATCAGCATATTGTACATGCATTGAGTGTGTATCGGCTTCAGAATATACAGCAACTGATGTAATACCCATCTTTTTTAGTGTTCGCATTATTCTCAAAGCTATTTCACCACGATTGGCGATTAAAATTTTATCAAATAATGGTTTAGTCATAAAATCTCGTGCTTAATTAAATATAATATTAGACATTATACCAGATGTCCTGCTCCTCACTAATAGATAATTAGAGATAATTTCACTAATTTTTATATAGCTAACCCGATTAGCATTCTTGGTTAATTTTTTAAAATAGAAGAATATGCTAAAGCGGTAAGTTATCATGTTTCTTCCATGGTAACTGTACTTTCTTGTGTTGAAGAAAGTTTAGGGCTTTACATATACGCCATCTAGTGTTTTGAGGCTTAATAATATCGTCTAGGTACCCTCTAGATGCTGCAACGAAAGGAGAAGTAACTGTATCTTTATACTCCTGAATCTTTTGCTTTTTTGATTCTGGGTCTTTACATTCTGCTTTAAATATTATTTCAACAGCCCCTTCAGCTCCAAGTACTGAAATTTCCGAGTTGAACCACGCATAATTGACATCACCACGAAGGTGTTTTGAGTTCATTACGATATAAGCCCCACCATAAGCTTTTCTGGTAATTATGGTAATTTTCGGTACAGTTGCTTCAGCGTACGCATATAATAATTTCGCACCATGTTTAATAATACCGTTATGCTCCTGAGCAATACCAGGTAAAAAGCCTGGGACATCAACTAAAGTCACTATCGGAATATTAAATGCATCACAAAAACGTACAAATCTTGCTGCCTTTCTTGATGCATTAATATCCAAACAGCCAGCTAAATGTAATGGTTGATTCGCAACAAATCCTATAGACCTTCCTTCCATATAACCAAAGCCGGTTATAATGTTTTTAGCAAAATCTGGTTGTAACTCAAAAAAGTCTCCTTCATCCACAATACGCTCAATTAATTCTTTCATATCGTAAGCTTTGTTTGGAATATTTGGGACTAAGGTGTTTAGAGACATATCAACTCGATCGGCTGGATCTTCAGTACGACGACATGGTAGTGGACTACGATTTGATAGAGGTAAAAAATTAAAAAATCTTCTAGTTTCTAGAAGTAGTTCTATATCATTTTTAAAAGCAAAGTCAGCAACACCACTCTTGGTAGTATGCATCTTTGCACCACCAAGTTGTTCTTGACTTACTTCTTCACCTGTAACAGTCTTAATTACCTCCGGTCCGGTTACAAACATATAAGAAGTATTTTTAACCATGAAGATAAAGTCTGTTAAGGCAGGAGAATAAACAGCTCCTCCAGCACAAGGTCCCATAATTAAGGTGATTTGTGGAATAATACCAGAAGCAATTACATTGCGTTGGAATAATTCACCATAACCACCAAGACCATCAACTCCTTCCTGGATTCTTGCTCCTCCCGAATCATTTATCCCAATAACTGGTGCTCCTACTGCCAAAGCAGAATCGAGTATAGAGCATATTTTTTTAGCATGATACTCACCAAGAGAGCCACCTAATACCGTGAAATCTTGGCTATACACAAAAACTAACCTACCATTTATGGTGCCATGTCCAGTTATTATACCGTCCCCTAGGAATTTTTTTTCTTCCATTCCAAAATTACTACATCTATGTTCAACGAACATTCCTGTTTCTTCAAAACTCTCAGGGTCTAGCAACACTTCTATTCTTTCTCTAGCAGTGAGCTTACCTTTCTTATGTTGTAAGGTAATTCTTTCTTCTCCTCCCCCTTGACGGGCATTATTACGCTTTTCATCAAGTGAATCAGAAGAATTTGCAATATGTTGACTCATATATGGCTATTATAGTTCATTATAATCATAACTCGTAGTATAATAACAAAATGACGAAAAGATAGTAGAAATTTATCTGAATTAGTTTTATAGAATGTAATGTGCTTACTTAAAAATTTTATATTAAAGGATAAAAGTGAAAATAATTAAGATTGCTCCTTCTTTACTATCAGCAGATTTTGCTAATTTACAAAAAGAAATTAGTTCTTTGGAAAAAGCTGGTGCTGATATGATTCATATAGACGTTATGGATGGACATTTTGTACCTAATTTAACATTTGGATATCCTATAATAAAATCCTTGAGAACTCATACTACATTACCATTTGATGTACATTTAATGATTAATAACCCAGAATATTCAATTAAAGATTATGCGAATAGTGGAGCAGATATTATCACTATACACCCTGAAACAACTATTCATCTTGACAGAACTTTAGACATTATTCAAAATTTAGGAGTAAAAGTGGGAGTGGCACTACTTCCTTCCACTAATCCAAATTATATAGATTATATTATTGATAAATTGGATTTGATACTAGTAATGACTGTAAACCCTGGATTTTCTGGTCAAAAATTTATAGAAAATCAGTTAGAAAAAATAAAAATTATTTCAGAAAAGATTAAAAATTCCGGCAAAAATATATTGCTTTCTGTCGATGGAGGAATAAATGATATTACCGGTAAAAATTGTATCAAAGCAGGAGCTGATCTTTTAGTATCAGGTAACTTTATTTTTCAATCAAAAAATTATCAAAAACAAATAGATTTACTAAAATATTAGTTTGGTTAAATCTATTGTAAATATTGATGCAATTTATTGCCATTTTCCTTAAGCCATAATCTAGCCAACTTATAATCCGGATAGAGTCTTGCCACTAAATGCCAGAAATGTTTACTGTGATTCATTTCCATTATATGACATATTTCATGTACCACTAAGTATTTTAATATTTTTTTTGGAGCAAAAATAAGTCGCCAATTAAAAGCAAGTACAGCATTACTGGAACAACTCCCCCATTTGTTCTTATTATTCGTAATTTTTATTTTACTAAAATTTATATTATGTTTTTTGCCTAGAAAAGTCACCAGGTTTACTGCTTCTAGTAACAATTTATCTTGCAAGAATCTTGTTAAAGTGCTTTTGTGTTGAGAAGGTAAAGAATATATCTGAATAATATCCTCTCCTATTTGTACTTTATTATAATCTGCATCAATATGTAGTAATGAGTACATTTTATCAAAGACTGTTATAGTATTATTATCTATAGGGTCTTGTTTTGAATAGTCTGGTAAATTCCGTCTTATCCAAGATTCTTTGTCTAATAAAAATTTATATCCTGCATGAAAATTTTTATTAGGCAGAACTAATTCAGCTCCTTTGTGGTTTATTTTAATGGCAATGCGTTTGGCTTTATTACTACACCTTATTGGAATGTCAATACCATAACCAAGCTTATCTAAAGTAATAAAATTTGGTATTAATTGCAGCTGATTATTCATACCTAATATTATCTATGTTATCTAATGTTATTTATAGCAAATGATAGTATCATATGATACTATTAAAGTTGATAAAATAACACATATTAGACCCCTTGCAAAACTCGCTTATGCTGAGGAATTTGAAGGAGAAGTTTCACCTCCGTGAACGCTAACAAAGAAAGATTAAGGTTTATGATATTTATCAATCATCCAATCTATAAATGTATTATCAACAGACTGCTTTTTTAGAGCATATTCATATACTTCTTTTATTAGGGCTGTAAGATTGCCAAATGAAAAGTTTAAATTTTTCTCAGTTAATATATTAATAGTTAAACTAGTGGCTTTGCTAAAGATTTTCATCTGATCAACAGTCATCACCTCAAGGTTTGCTTCGTTATCAACAACAAGAGCTTCCAAATTAACATCTAATGCCTTAGCAATTAATTGTAAATTAGTAGCACTAGGGTTTTTTGAACTACCGTACAAAATACTATAAACAGTATTTCTACTTATTCCAGTTTTCTTCTCTATCTCTACCGCATTGATATTTTTTTGAATCATTAATGAGTTAAGTTTGGTTTGTAAGTTTACCATAAATAAAGCTTTGTTTATAAAAATTAATGTTTGTAAATATTAAGGTATCTCTATTAGAAAGTAAACAAATAATAATTAATTGATTTGGATTCAATTATATTTGGACACAAATCATTAAACAATCTTATGTAAATTAGCCACCAAAAGCAGATTCTGAAGAATTGTTGTGCTTTCTAGAACCACTCCGGAAGCTACTAAGTTTTTTAGATCTAGTCGGATGTTTTAATTTACGCAGTGCTTTGGATTCTATTTGCCTAATACGTTCCCTAGTAACATTGAATTGCTGCCCTACTTCTTCCAAAGTATGATCAGTATTCATCCCTATACCAAATCTCATCCTTAGAACCCTTTCTTCACGAGGAGTAAGAGTTGCTAATACTCTAGTGGTAACCTCTCGTAAGTTCGATTGAATTGCTGCATCAAGTGGTAATATAGCATTTGGGTCTTCAATAAAGTCTCCCAAATAACTACCATCATCATCTCCTACTGGATTTTGCAAGCTAATTGGCTCTTTAGCTATCTTCATCACTTTACGTACTTTATCAACTGGCATAGAAAGGCGAGCAGCAATTTCTGCTGGAGTTGGTTCATAACCTAGTTCGTTCAGCATCTGCCTAGAAGTACGGATAATTTTGTTGATCGTTTCAATCATATGTACAGGAATACGTATGGTTCTAGCTTGATCAGCAATGGCTCTAGTAATAGCTTGCCTAATCCACCAAGTAGCATAAGTAGAAAATTTATACCCCCTACGATATTCAAATTTATCAACAGCCTTCATTAATCCAATATTTCCTTCCTGAATTAAATCTAAAAACTGCAATCCACGATTTGCATATTTTTTAGCAATCGAAATAACTAGACGAAGGTTAGCTTCTATCATAGCTTTTTTTGCTCGGAGAACCTGTCTTTCACCTTTTTGTATGGTATGCACTAATTTTTTAAATTCAATAATTGGCAAACCACTAATCATCTCCATGCTCTTTAATTCGCTAATCATTTGATCAGTAACATCAGATTCTTTAGTAAGGAAATTCCTCCAATTAGAATTCTTATTTTTTTGCATTTGCTTCTTCCAGTTCTCATCAATTACTGCTCCCATATATTCACTTAGGAAACACTGACGAGTTACGCCATATTTTTCAGCTAATTTAAGAAAATTAGCTTCTTTATTTACTAATTCTCTATTCAAACTATATATCCTATTAAGAATTTCCTCCGTCCTTTTAGAATGAAAATGGATGCCAGAAATTTCAACAATTAGTAATTGTAGATTCTTGACATATTTTTTGTTATCTTGCAATCCTTTAGGCTGAGAATAACGTGTATAATGTTTTTTTGCTTCAACTAACAACTCTTCAGAAAGTTTAGAAATTTTCTCCATACGCTTGACAACAGCAGGTAATAACTGTAATTCAATAGTAGCTATTGATAAATTACTAGCTTCTTCATGCTCTTCATGTTCTGATTCCAGATCGTTATTGTGATTTTCTTCAGAACTACCACAATATTCGTGAACCATATTAGCTTCTAAATCAATCAAATCCCTAAGTAGTATTTTTTCATTAGCTAAATCTTCATGCCATTTAATAAAGAACTTCATCGATATTGGATTTTCACAAAGTGACTTAACCATTATCTCTTTACCTTCCTCAATATCTTGAGCTACTTCTATTTCAGCCTCACGAGAAAAGAGTCCTACTCCGCCCATATCTCGTAAATATAATCTTACTGGATCATCGGTTGAGCCTATATTTTCTTCTTCACTGTCATCTTCAGGCTCACTATCAACATTATTAGATAGTTTAAATTCTTCATCTACATTAATATCAAGTTTAATCTCATCTTCATCACCTTCTATAATATCAACTCCAGCCTCAGAAAACTTTGATATTACCTTTTCTAGATCATTTACTGATATATTATTAGTGATTGGAATAACTTTATTTATATCATAATAAGTAACTGCCTTACCTTTTGCTTTGGCTGATTTAACTAAGTTATCAACTGCTTCGCCTTTTTCATCTATATTCTTTTTCACTTCTGTCATAATTTATAAACCTTAAGTCAATTAGTAAAAGATTCGTTTAGATTATAAAGTTCTTTAGAGACCTTCATAATTTCTTCTCGGTATAGCATAGCTTTTTTCAATTCTTCATCCGTTCCATTTTGAATAATGGAACTATATTCTTGTTTTAATAGTACTAGGTGATGTTTCTTATGCAACCATTGCCAAAGCAACTCAGAATCTATATCATTCTTATTAAATGATATATCTAGGAATAGATTATTAGGTTTTGACAATAGCGAAAAAGTCTCATAAAATCCAGCTTTTTCTGCCAAATCAATAATATTCTCCTGATCTAACATATCATTGCTAATAATCTCTGCAAAATACCAATCACGAAAATCTTCAAGCATTTTATTTTGAAAATGTAACGTTAATAAAAAACCCTTTATTTCTTGCTTTTTAACTATCTCTGGAAATTTTACTAACATCATACAAAAAACTTGTTCTAACATCTCAATTTCCGAATAGTCAGGAGCTGAAAATATTACATTTGAATTTTTTGCAATCCCTTTACTTTGGCGTTTAATTAAATTTTGCCATATTTGGTCTTTAAAATATCTATAGTAATTATGGCTAAGTGTCCTATCTTTTATTTGCTTACAGTAATCTTCAAGATTTTTTTCCAAAATAGCTTTATCTTCCGGGGTTACAAAACTCTTACCTTCATATTCGGAACGCCAAATCATTTCGGATAGATTAATCCTTTTATCAAAAATTTTGGTAAAGCCCCCTGCCCCATCTTTATTGATAATATCATTAGGATCACTGCCGCCAGGTAACATCACAAAGGAAATTTTCTTATTACCATTTATCAACGGCAATACTAGGTTAATTACTCGCTGAGTAGCTTTTATCCCCGCCATATCACCATCTAAACAAAGTGCTATTTCATCTCCGGCACGCCATAATTTCTGCAAATGATTCTCTGTAACCGCAGTACCAAGACTTGCTACTGTCTCTTTAAAACCAGCCTGGTGCAAGGCAATAACATCTAAGTACCCCTCAACCAAGATTGAATGGTTTTTCTTATAAGCAACACTAATCGCATTATTCTCTCCATATAATGTTTCATTTTTCTGAAATAATATGGTTTCCGGAGAATTTAAATATTTAGGCAATCCATTACCAATTACTCGTCCTCCAAAACCAATTACCTTGTTATAAATATTCCTAATCGGAAAAATTATCCGGTTATAAAATATCTCATACATTGTACCATCATTTCCCTTGCCCACTAAGCCTGCTTTTTGAAGTTTTTTCAAAGATATTGATTTTTTTTCAAAAAATTTCTGCAATTCCTTAGCCGGAGGAGCAAAACCAATGGAAAATTCTTTAATTGACTCTTTACTAATACCGCGGTCACGTAAATAATTAC
This sequence comes from Sericostoma sp. HW-2014, assembly GCA_913698145.1. Taxonomy (NCBI): domain Eukaryota; kingdom Metazoa; phylum Arthropoda; class Insecta; order Trichoptera; family Sericostomatidae; genus Sericostoma; species Sericostoma sp. HW-2014. The sequence continues at coordinate 10,194 of CAJYDF010000006.1, read as the reverse complement.
ATACTTCTTGTGACAATTGTGAGGTAAAAAACCTTGCTGCCATCTCTAAGATATCAAGTAGTTCATCCGATTCTTCATGCAATTTTTGTTGCTCTACGGTTAATTTAGGCAATTCAATGCCATAATCATTGGCAAGTTTAATAGCCGCCTCTTTGTAAGATAAACCGCTAAGACTAGCAACAAATTTTATAACATCTCCGTGAACAGTGCAGCCAAAACAATAATAAAATCTCTTGGCATCATTTACAGTGAATGATGGAGATTTTTCAACATGAAAAGGACACAGCCCTAGGTAATTTCCAGATTTTTTAGTTAAAACTACTTTCTGCCGAACAATATCTGATAAATTAATCCGGGTTCTAAGAAGTTCATAAAATTCTAATGGAATTCTCATAAACCTAAAATAAAGGTGAATATAATCGTAGAAAAGCAGTAAGTAAGAGGTATTAATAAATTATCGTTGATCAATAAATCCTTTGCATAAAATTCACCAATAGTAGTAACTATAGAACTAATGATGATAACAGTAAAACTAGTATGATAGCCAATGAAAAAATACACTAACATACTAATAAAAATTGCAGAAGTTAGAAAGGCAATAGAACCTTCCAATGATTTACCATTTTCTAAAGGCTTACCTATTTTGGTACCAACTAACGCAGCAAGACAATCAGCTATTATCAATATCAACCAAGATGAAATCGCTAAACCTTTTGAAAATAAAAGAGCTGTCAAAAAAAATCCAATTGCCATAAAACTACCACCACTTAGTCTGAATGAACCACTCCGTTCCTCGGGTCTCATAAACTTTCTAAGAAATCTATCTGTAAATTTCTTAACATATAAATTGTAGTTCCTGGCAATATCTATATATAATACACAGGTGGTAAGTAAAAATAATAGTGTAGTAACAACTAATTTAGATGAAAATAAATAAAAAAGCGGTATAATTAAGCTATATAAATGGAAAGTTTTACGTTGTATCTCAAATTTAAATATTTTAGTTTGCATGATAATCTAAAAGGGCTGTTTGACAAAGTTTAACACAACAAATATACTAGAAAACTTAACTTAGACAAGACATATTATTATGACAAAATTTCCTATTACACATAAAGGGTTCGATAGTCTAGAGAAAGAAATCAAGCACCTTAAACATGTAGAAAGACCAAAAGTAATTGAGGCTATAGCAACAGCTAGAGATTTTGGAGATTTATCTGAGAATGCAGAATATCATGCAGCAAGGGAAAAACAAAGTTTTATTGAAGGTCGTATTTTAGATCTTGAAGATAAAATGGCAAGGGCGGAAATTATTGATACCTCAAAGCTCTCAGGTGACAGCATAAAATTTGGTGCCACAGTTAAGTTGATCGATGACGAAACAGAAGAAGTAGTTGTGTACCATATTGTTGGAGAATATGAAGCAGATATAACTAAAAAAAGAGTATCGATAGTATCGCCAATTGCTAAGGCTCTCATCGGTAAAGGAGTTGGAGATGTAGTAGAAGTGACAATTCCTAAAGGTTCAAAATCTTATGAGGTTTTGGAAGTAACCTATCAAGAACTAGTAGATATTTGACAGTAATTATAAAGTGAATGTTTACGGAAAAAAGTTAAAGTACAAGACGTCTATTAGCAAGGAGTAAAAAGCCTCAAACGTCATTGCGAGGAGAACGTAGGTCGGTGAAGCAATCCAATCTAATAAATGTGTGGCTTGCCACGCTCAAATACGTTCGCTCGCAATAACGTTAAAAGATATTGCAAGCCTCGCTAATAGACATTTGTATTTTAACTTTTTTTCGTGAATACTTACGTCTCATCAGTCCTAACCGAAACTATCACAGACATTCCTGGCATCAAATTACTAGTACCATTTTTAGGAACCTCAAAATCTATTAATACAGGAACCCGTTGAACAATCTTAGTAAAATTCCCAGTTGCATTATCACTGGGAATTAGACTAAATTTCGAGCCGGTAGCTGGTGATACGTTACGTATTATACCATATATAACTTTTTTGGGTAAAGAATCAAACTGTAATTTAACTTTTTGCCCTGACTGAAATTTAGCAATTTGTGTTTCTTTAAAATTAGCTTTTACATATATTCGTTCATCCTGTACAACAAAAAATAATACCCTACCCGGGCTAATGAAATTTCCTACCTGCAAACTACTATTTGCTATTATTCCATTAACCGGAGCTGTAATTTTGGTATTTACTACACTCCTGGCTATTATATTTTTATCTTGCAATAACCCTTTCAATTTTTCTTCTTCAGCAGTTTTTTGCAAAGCTAAAAGTAGTAATTTTTGCTGGGCTATTTGCAAGTTTAACTTTGCTTGATTATAATCAGTTTTTGCTTTAGTAAAAGACATTCTAGATTCATCTAATGTCTTCTTACTAGAAAAATTCCCTTTGTTAAGTTCTTGAACTCTTGTATACTCAGTTGAATTAATTTCCAAATTAGTATTAGCAAAATCAACAGCCTCTTTACTTTGTTGTAAATTAAATTGTGTGATTAAAGTTTTTTGTTCTATGATTTCTATATTTTTAATAGATGCATTAATAGAAGCTTCAAGCGAAGCAAGGCGTGACTTATAATCCTGATCATCGATTTCAGCAATAAGGTCACCTTTTTTTACTCTCATATTATCTGAAATCAATACATTCTTAATCACTCCACTAATCTCAGAACTAACGCTAGATATGTCTGCCTCAATATATGCATTATCAGTCGACTCTGTATGACTCCAAATATAAATATTATAAGCTAGATATACAACTATTACACTGAACAAAACTAGAAAATATTTAAAAAATGGATGAGACTTATATTTTTCAAAAGCTTCTAACATAATTTAAATTTTCTTACTAATAAAACAGCAAATTGGTATAGACAAAATATATATAGAGGCAATGAATGGTAATAAATACCATGGATATATAATAAGACTTATGATGATAACAGCAAACACCATCATGGCTAATGATAAATATTCGTGTTTTATCTTAATATTTTTTGTCGAAAATGTTGGCAACCTACTAGCCAGTAAAAAAGCAATTACCACAATATATAGACCTATTATAATGGTATGGGTACGAATATTGATACCTAAAATGCCACTCACTTCAAAATCTAAAATCATGGGAATTAGAGCAAGTAAAGCTCCACAAGGAGCAGGTACACCAGTAAAAAAATATTCTAGTTTCTTATTATTTGCCTCATGAAAAATAGCAGTATTAAATCTCGCAAGCCTTAATGCCATACATACGATAAATAGCAATATAGTTCCCCATGAAAATACTTTATATTCATATTGTTGAAAAGACCATAAATATACAAGACAAGCCGGCACTACTCCAAAATTAGCAAAATCACATAATGAGTCCAGTTCAGCACCAAAAGGACTAGTAGCATTTAGCATCCGTGCTATCCTACCATCAATTCCATCTATTATAGCAGCAACTAAGGTACAATATACAGCCCTTTCCCATATACCATCCAATCCAAATTTAATGGCACTAATACCAATGACAAGCCCCAATAGAGTGATAAAATTAGGAAGCAATTTTATAAACGGAATTGGTTTTGTTATTCTAACTTTGCGTATTCTAATCAATTTATACCTATATACTTACATTAAAGTAGCAATAGCCTCACCTTCTTTCAAATTTAAGTTCAGATGTTTTTTTGTTCTTAAAATCAGCAATAATAGTTTCTCCACCAACTGCAGTTTGCCCTTCAGTAACACAAAGGGCAGTTTTAAGTGGCAAATAAACGTCCGCTCTACTACCAAAACGGATAATACCATATCTATCACCAATTCTAACCTCAGTATCTTCTTCTAAGTCACATAATATCCTTCTGGCTATTAATCCTGCTATTTGGACAAAAGCAATTTTATGCCCACTTTTTGTTTCCATTAAAACAGATTGACGTTCATTATAGATACTGGCTTTATCAAGAGAAGCATTAAAAAACTTTCCTGGATTATAATGTAGAGATAAAATCTTACCGTTAGCTGGAATACGATTTACATGAATATTAAAAATATTCAAAAAAATACTAACTCTAATCATCTCCTGATCACCAAGACCAAGTTCTATCGGCGGAACTGCTTCAGTTATTTTTTGTACTATTCCGTCTGCTGGGCTAACCACCAAATCGTCACTAATCGGGGTAAATCGATCCGGATTTCTAAAAAAATATACACACCAAATTGTCATAACCAATCCTATATACCCACAGGTATTATTGACAGTAAAGAGTAAAAAAGTTATCACAGCAAAGCTTACAATAAATATGTAGCCTTCTCGATGAATAATCTTCGACAAATCATTATATTGCTTCATTCTCACTCTCTAATTTGTATTATTTACTTTTGGAAATATTGTTATTATACATTATATTATTAATGACACTAATAGGTAATTGCATTTTATTTTTATTTTTTTTTATTACTATAGCTAATCCGATTACATGATGTAATTCTTGCTTTCTCGAGAATCTAGACCCCTGATTTCGCAGGGGTGACATCTAACTTTTTCGTCCTGTCACTTTATATCATCGCTAATATCATTATTACTTTCTGATTCTTCATTTTTTTCAGCTCTATCGTCCTCTTCTTGGGCTGAACCAAGAGCATACACACATAATTCTTCAAGTAATACATTATTCTTATTAGCCAGTTCTTGTAGTTTAGTGATTGCATCCATTACCTCTGTGGGTATTTTTCCACCACGTTGCTTTGATAACCAGTCATCCTGAAAATGTAAGGGATGATGTCCCGGCTCAGGTTGCCCTACATATATGGTAAACGGTGCCATTTGCCCACCGAAATCACAATTAACAGTAAATTTTTTCATAACATAATATCAAACTATTAAAAATCCCACTATGTGGTCTCGCAATGACGTATACGTCTATAACTCGTCATTGAGAGGAGGCGTGAGCCGACGAAGCAATCCAAGAAAATGGTTAGAAATGGATTGCTTTGACCTACTTGCGTGGTCTCGCAATGACTTTGGGGTTACCTTAATGTACATGATATAACAAAAAAATAAAAATAAAATATTTTTCAAATAGATGTTTTTTCTGCTAATAAATGTTCAAATTTTTTAGAAAGTTCACAATTAGTAGCAACAAACATTTCATCCTTATTTATTATTGCTCCACCTGCTTCTCGGATGATTAGATCAAAGCCAGCTTTCAAAGTATAATTTAATGACGAAAAATAAACAGCATCGATCTTACCAGCGGCTAGTAGTAACATTCCATAGCAGTGACAACCAAAAACCCTAGCATTTTTCAAAAAAACTGGGTTGATATTAAGATCATCGGTAGCGATTAGAAAATTATCAACACTACTACAACCAGAAACCCTTAATCTACTATTGTTACTAGTATTATTTTCTGACCACACCCCTCTTCCTTTCTCAACATAATAAATTTCATCAAAAGCTGGAAAATTTATCACCGTACATATAGTAGTTAAAATTTGATTAATCTTCTTTAAACACGTTATAGATACAGCAAAAAATGGTAGGCTCTTTTCTAAATTACTAAAACCATCCAGCGGATTTATTAGTAAAACCATCTCTTCACTATTATCTAGTTTAAACTTATCCTCTGGAAAGAATAACGCACTTGTATATTTTTGCAACTCATTACGTAATAAATCTTGTGCTTTAACATAAGCTTTATTACAAAAATCATAATTTCCTTTACTAGACCTTTGAAGCATTCCTAGCTCCAAAAAATCTCTATGCAAAAATTTAACAGCTTTACGTGAAGCAGTAATAAGTAAACTGGTTATCGGTTGTTGCATAAAACGTTACTTAGCTCTTTCAACAAAGCTAATATCTTCAATTTTTACCACTATTTTTTCACCTACCACTAAGTAAGGTGGTACCATTACCTTTACTCCATTAGTTAAAATTGCTGGTTTGTAAGAAGATGTGACCATAGCCCCTTTAATTACGGGATCAGTTTGCATAATTTCAGCAATAACGGTTTGTGGTAATTCAGCACTTAAAGCTTTTTCCTCATAAAACTGTACCTTTAATACCATATTATCTTCAAGGAATGGCAAACTTTCACCAAGAATTGACTTATTAATTAAAATTTGCTCAAAGGTCTCATTATCCATTAACACTAGATTATCTTCCTCAAAATAGAGGAATTGTAAATCTTTGGTATCAAGTTGTGCTTTTTCAACATAATCAGATGAATTAAACCGCTCGTTAAGCTTTGTACCAGTTTTAAAATTTTTCATCTCTACTTGTACATAAGCCCCACCTTTACCGGGTTTAGTATGTTCAGGCGTTTTATGCACAACCCATAGCTCATTATTATATACTATAATGTTGCCAGCTCTAATAGCATTTGCTGAAATTTTCATATTATTATTACTTTATTATTATCACTTATCTAAAATCTAGTCCCAAATTAACTATTAAGGACATGAATTTATTAGGAAGAATATACAATAACTGCTATAAAAACAAGTATATTTAAGTAATATAATTTCAGAGTAGTTTAGAAATCGTAGGAAAAAACAACCGACGTCATTGCGACGAAGCAATCCATTTTTGTGTCACCCCCGCTTTGGGGCAGGGTCTAGATTCCCGCCTACGCGGGAATGACAGGGTAAAAACGTCATTGCTAGGAGGCGTAAACCGATGAAGCAATCCAATAATGTGTGGATTGCCGCGACCACTATGTGGTCTCGCAATGACGTATACTTCTATAACTCGTCATTGCGAGGAGGCGTAAGCCAACGAAGCAATCCATTTTTGGTTACTTCTTATGGATTGCTTCAATGCTACTTAAAGTAGCTCCTTGCAATGACGTCTTGTACTTTCCTGCAAATTTTAAATTATCCTGATAATAATTTAGTAAAATTACTTAGTGCTATAAAAAATTATGATACAATCACAATAGACCTATTGCATAACCTAATCTATTAAGTTATGCAAGAGGTCTAATATTATTAAAAAACATCAAAGAGAATATATTTATTTTATGACTGCCAATGTACTAGTAGTTGATGATATAGAAGCAAATATTAAATTACTGGAAGCTAAACTTTTAGGGGAATATTACACTGTCTTTACTGCCAATAACGCCAAAGACGCTCTAAATGTTCTTGCCGTTAATAGAATTGATATTGTATTGCTTGATGCCATGATGCCTGATATGGACGGATTTGAAACCTGTAGAAGAATTAAGTCTAATATTTCTACCATGCATATACCAGTTATTATGGTTACAGCCCTTTCTGATACTGAAGATCGCATCAAAGGTCTGGAAGCTGGAGTTGATGAGTTCTTAACAAAACCTATTGATGATACTGCTCTTTTTGCCAGGGTACGATCTCTTGCTAGAATGAAGGCGGTTATTGATGAACTCAAACTAAGAAACACTACTAATGCTGAATTAGGTGGCTCTGTCATAGAAATACAAGATAATTTTTCAGATAGTAAAATACTGTTAATTAACGATGATATAGTACAGGCAAGAAATATCAATAAAATGCTTCTAACTCTTACCCCCAATATCAAAATAATATCTGATATCAATGAATTGGAGAAAGATAGTGAAGATACTCTAGATTTAGTAATTATTAGCTGCCAATTAGAACAAGGAGACCCTTTGAGAATAAGCGTGATGTTACGCTCTAATACTAAATTTCATGATATAGTGCTGATATTACAAGCTGAAGAAGAAAATAGAGCAACAGTTATCAAAGGTTTAGAACTGGGTATTAATGATTATTTTATGTATCCAGTAGATAAGAATGAGCTGTTAGCTAGAATTAGAACTCAACTGAGAAGAAAACACTATCAAGATAAATTACGCAATGATTTAGAATTAAGCGTAAACTTATCTATTAAAGATGGTTTGACTGGTATATTTAACCGTCATTATTTTGATACGCATATAAAGCAAATGGTAAAAAAAGCTGATGATAGCAAAAGACCTTTATGCTTACTAATGTGTGATATTGATTATTTTAAACAAGTTAATGATAATTATGGTCATCAAGCGGGAGACGTAGTGCTAAAAACCGTTGCTAATGTTCTGAAGAATATTTTTAGGGTTACAGACTTAATTGCTAGATATGGAGGTGAGGAATTTGCTGTCCTGTTAAACGATATAACAATTGACGAGGCTATGTATGTAGCGGAGCGGGTAAGAACAAGAGTGGAATCTATTGAGTTTAAAGTTAAAACTCAAGAAAATCCTATTAAAAAAACTATCTCAATAGGAGTAACTGAATATAAAACTGGAGAAACTATTAGTGATTTTATAGAGCGTGCCGACAAAGCTCTTTATCAAGGAAAGGAACAAGGGAGAAATAGAGTGATTAAAATAACTTAAGATTAATAATTTAGGTACACAAATGAAGAGCAATCAGGTATAATAGGTTGAGAGATGGGCATTTTGCAAATCTGCCTTTCATACAAAACTTAAGAATATGAAAAATAAAACTCTTCGTAAATGTTACCATGAATTACCATACAGACCAAGTGTAGGTATGATGATAATTGATGGTACTAATAGAGTGTTTGTTGGTAAAAGAATCGACACTAAAATATCGGCTTGGCAAATGCCCCAAGGCGGTATAGATTTGGGAGAAACACCCAGTGTTGCAGCTCTTAGGGAAATGCTAGAAGAAATAGGTTGTAATAAAGGTGATATTCTTGCAGAAAGCAAATATTGGTATAGTTATGACGTACCTAAAATTTTAATACCTAAATTATGGAATGGTAATTTCCGAGGGCAAAAACAAAAGTGGTTTTTAATTAGGTTTACAGGCACTAATGAAGATATTAATATTAACACTAGTAACCCAGAATTTGAGGAATGGCGTTGGGTTAAATTTGACGAATTATTGTCAATTATAATTCCCTTTAAACGAAAACTTTATAAAGCTGTAGTTAAAGAATTTTCTCCGATCATTAATGATACACTATGTTCTGTAAAGTAAGAAATTAGAAATTAAATTTGGTATTATGACTAATAAAAAACAGTTGGCTTTTGGTGTAGATTCTCGTAGATGCGAGAAATATAGTTTGCGTCAAAGTAGATATTACGTTATTTCAAAAGATGTTAGTCGTATTGTAAGTGAAATTAAATCTAAAAACCAAAGAGTAAAGTTATTAGATATTGGTGTTGCTTCTGGTGTGTCTCGGCGTTATATCGAAAATCAACCAAATAATGAAGTAATAGATTATTATGGAGCAGATATTGAAATAAGAGATGATATATATAAGAAGGAATCTTATAGTTGTTTATACCAAGCTGATTTAATGCAAGGAATGTTAAATGTTCCGAGCAACAGTTTTGACATTGTAATTTGTGAACAAGTTTTAGAGCATTTAGATGAATTAGAACTTGCTTTTAAATCGATAGAAAGAGTATTAAAGCCTGGCGGGACGTTATTTCTGGGGGTTCCAATTTTCCCTCATGGAATACATTTAGTACGTCGATATTTAGTGCCTTTAATTGATAAAATATGTCGAGTAAAAAAAATTAGAGGTCATGTTCAAGCATTTTCATTAATTACATTTACAAAATTACTTCATAAATATACTGAATTGGAAATTTTAGAGCATAGAGGATTTCGAGTTATTTCAGGAGGTATTCTTCGACCACTTGAAAATCATAAATGGTGGTTAGATTTTAACCTTAAATTAGGTAAACTAATTCCTAGCCTATGCATCGAAATTCAGATTGTTGCTAAGAAGTCAGATAAGGCAATATAGATTTATAGTAAACGGGGATTACATTTTTGATATCTTACCTTGTAAAAAAACTCTTTGATTAGATTTTCAGAAATTTTTGCCGAAAAGCCACTATATATTTCAGGGTGGTAAAAACAAGATTTGCTATTAAAGAAACGTCCACCATTTTCAATCGCCCCCTGTTTTGGATCATTTGCTGCATAAAATAATCTACCTATTCTAGCGAAAGATATTGCACCAGAGCACATAACGCATGGCTCTAAAGTAACATACATATCACAATCTGATAAATTCTTACTAGCTAGAATCTGACAAGATTGATTTATCGCTACAATTTCAGCATGCAATACCGGATTTTTGGTTTGCTCAACAATATTATGAGCCTTTGCAATAACTTTGTTAGTTATTCTATTGACTATAATAGCCCCTACTGGAATTTCATT